>JAXRJS010000079.1:517500-531200 GCA_037127375.1 Dione juno | reverse complement strand
TTGCATTTCAATAGTGATTGTGGTTAAAATTCCTTGTACATTAAACTTGAAAAGGATTTTTCATGTTCAACGCTGTACAGTGTTTTTCAATAAGTCATAGAAAGTAAATATGCTCAAATAAATGCTGTACTGCATATTCTAAGACTCAAGTCAGTTTGTATGGATCATAGAATTTTTTAAACATAATAAAAAAAATTTTAAACATTGACATTTAGGAATACATAAATGATAAAGTTAAGAGAAAATGTCTCATTATTAATGTTGTATTATGACATTGTATGGTAGATAGTAATAATGCGATATATAAACTTATTTTTTAACATTTAAATTATTAAAAAATTTAAACATTATTGAGAACCACAACGTTTTTTAAAAACAAACATAGTTGCACATACTGTGTGTGTGTATGTGTGTATGTGCCTGCCAAAAACTGCCTCAATTGACATGATTTCATTGCTTTTATAATCTTTGTCATGTATGACTAACCTCTTTTTACAAGTGATATCCAACAATATATAAATATATTTTTATTAAATTAAATTGACATAACGTGTTCGAAAAATTCAAATTTAAAGAATAATGTAGAGTTTCATGTTAAATGAAGTACCGTGGTAGCTTAAATTTTTTTTTCTTTTTATTTTTCTTTTCATTTATTTATTTTATCCTTACAATAGCAAATATAGAGTCAAATAAAAAACAAATATAAAAAAATGCCCAAGTCCTATATATATATCGTTTATCCTTAGTATAATAATAAAAGTGCTGAAGGTGAACTTTATTAATTTTGCTGAAACTTCGCTTGTTAGAGTTAGTAATGACGACAGGCGATATAAAACTCGTCAATAGGCAGACCGAATGTTGAAAGTTTCGGAAACTTACGGATTTTGAACGAAACAAAACTAATTAAAATGTAAAGATATCTATAACTCTATAGTTATTCTTATTCAATAGATTTAAATTGGTGCAGACCGTTTTGGTGTATTTTAAAATATTATTTTGGTACTAAATAAGGACCATCGTGGTGCAGAGGCACAGCGTCTGCCTGTAAACGCGACGGTTTGTGGGTTCAATCCCCACTTCGGGGAGAATGAATTACTTTCATTTTTTTCGCTTTAGTAACAAGGCAAAGTGCTGCCACTCAACACGCAATGCCTCAAGAAGGTGGAAAGCGGGGAACGGAATGTCTTCCATGGGTTCCCTTTGCCTTCCCTGCCATGTGCGGGAGACATCATGAAGGTAATTTACTAAATAAGGTTACCAGCGAGAAACGAGAAACTTTTTTTTGGAATATAGAAGCATAAACAACAATATGTCTTTTTTAAGTATATTTTCTATCCTTAGTGTAGATTAACACTTTAAAATCAATAAAATAAGGATATACTTACAATCTGTAAAGTAAAACTTCAATAATTTAAAAAAAAATTTGAAAGCTTTTAATTAACTTGCAATGTACGAGTATGTAAGTATGTTTGTTGGGGTTGAATCTTTGAACTCAATTTTAAAGTAGATATCTTCAACCGATTAAGCTGAAATTTTGTATACACGTTTAGTTGGGATGACAATGCACGATAAGTGTGTTGTCATTGTAAATCTCCATCTTTTGTATTATCCAAGATGGCGGAATAATTATTTTTATTGCAGTTATACAACATGGGTATCAAATGTAAGAGCTTAGAATAACATGACGTCATTCTAAATCCAATATGGCGGACCATACAAGATATCGGAGCTTAATCCACTTCCACAGTATAGGTATGAAATGAAAGAGCTTGTAGATTTTTTTTTCTTCTTTTTAGAGCGCTCCAATAAAAGCATTCTTTTCAAAAAAGTTTTTTGCATTTAATTTTTGATGTCATCATTATAATACTATCAAGAGCATAGAATATAAATTCAAAAAACTTTACTTAAATCTTAGGTCTAAGCAATATATATATATATATATATATATATATATATTAGGTCTAAGCAATATTTATAGACACATTGCGGGGAACGGAGGTTTTCTATGTTCTCTCTACTTACCCATCTAAGAATATAAAAATATAAAGCTAAAAAATGTATTCCTGCTTGAAGTTAAAGCAAAAAGTTCAAAAACGTATAATTTTACACTATTAATTAGAGACACATTATACTAGAGTGATCTGATGTGGAACAGTCTAATAAACACATATAATTGAAAATCTAAGGCTTGAAATCCCGCTACGTTTATATTTTATACGTTTTACCAGGCACCAGGCAATTATTTTTGCGTGGTTAAAGACTTCCAATTTAGTAATTAGAACCACAATTTTGATCAAAAGGCTAATCCCTAAAATAGCAAAAATTGTAATTAAGCTAGTACAACCTCTGTTAATTAACTTATTATATGAGCTTATTATAAAAGCTTCTGTAACATAATTTTTCATTTGAAAATTTCTGGTATAAACGACACCCAAAGATACATTTGGATAAGCTGATGCCGCAAAGAAAATATGTCAATAGTATAATGAGTCAAACACTTTGCGTGACAGCTTTGGGGAAAAGTAGTTTTCTAGGTTGATAGCCAAATATGGTTTGTACTGCATTAAATGTCATTATTATATAAACAAAAAAATGAATGGAGTAAAAAACAATCTAATACATAAGGATAATGTTGATATTTGACACTTAATTTTTTAATTTTATTTTAAAATAAAAAAATGAAAATGTAAATTGTAGGTAATAAATGTTTCTGTAATTTTTTACTAAATTAAATATAAGCGTATAATGTACAAAATGAATGTAATTCGCTTATCATCATCGCTCATCATAGTCTTAGTTCTAGGTGACTATTAATAAAACAAAATAATGTAAAGATAGAGATAAGAGTTCCTTATTATTAATATTAACTCTATATATATATATATATATATATATATATATATATATATATATATATATATATATATATATATATATATATATATATATATATATATATATATATAAGTTAAATAAAATGCGTTATATTTCAATAAAAAAGAAACACTATATAAACTTGAAGATTAAATAGCAACCAGCCTATAGAAATTTGCGACCCTCCATTCAATACATATTCGACGCAAACCCCAATAAAAAGTACTCAGACGTGACTTAAATAAACATAACATTTTAATATGCCGTCACAGTGAAATATCTGGTTTTATACGTAATAGGCTGGGCGCGGTTGGGCTCTCGCCCGGGCGGGCGGAAAAGGCGCTACAAGAAGTTTTTTTTTTTAGTTTCTTTTAAATAGCAATTGTTTCTTGGAACAAATATTCATTTGAATATGTTTGAGCCTCTTCTCATATGAGTTGGTATTGGCAATAAAGGGGTGAAACTGAAATCTCATCCGTCTTTTAACATATCAGAATGTTGAGAAATTTGTGATATTTGCTAATTGTGGCGGGAAAGAATTGCTCTTTCTTCATCACGCCAAGACATGTTACGGTGTTGTGTTCCACTTTTAGTAATGTGGATTTTATTTAATCGAATCATTAAATTAATTTAATCGAAAAATTTTAATGAATTTTTTTTAGATGTAGATAAAAAAATAATAAAAAATCGGTCGAATTTAATCGGTTATAAAAAATCGTTTAAGCGATCGAATGAGCTCTAGCCTATAAAATAACTTGCGTAGACTATAAAACGAACAATCTCATTTTTTTTCGTTTCCATTGGAATTTATACCGTACTATCAGACTGAAATAGCTAATAGAGCCTAGTTTTAGGTAGAGTCCTGATGGAGATGCGATGAGAGAAATTTTAAATTTTTTATGATGGGTAATTTTGGCTGTACGCTGTCTGTCAGTAACTTATGTAGATTTGCGCATTTTTAAACATGCTCTATTCAGAATTTTGTACAAATTTAAAAAATATCACAAAGTAATTCATTACTATTTCTATATTGATAAATAAAATCCAATTTATATCGACGTGGAAATACGTGATTCCAAAACGATTTATCGATGCGTTAGGCCGTTTTGTTTGTAGGTATATAGAATAAAATATAATTCGAATTATTATTCGGTTAAAGGATGTTAGTTTGAAACTAAAATTGATGGGTTCAGTGAATATGTACTATATTTTTATCTTCTCCGATTACATTTATAAACATCTTCTTCTGCCTGGCATTAGCCCCGGCTTAGTTTTCCAGGATCTGCCTTCCGACCAAGCTTACTCCACTTTGCTCGGTCTTTAACATCCTCAGTGGGCAATCTATTGGCTCTCATGTCTTGTGTCACGACATCAAGCCATCGCTTCCTTGGGCGTCCGGGTGGTCTAACTCCAGGGACAGACATGTCAAGCCACTTCCTTCCGACATAGTTCTCAGGTCCGCGCATAACATGGCCATACCATCTCAGGCAACGCTCTTGGAGCTTATCCGCTACGTCACGGACCCCAAGACTACCTCGAATGATTGTGTTGCGTATGCGGTCAGACCACGTAACGCCACACATCCACCTCAGCATCTTCATCTCCGTGAAATTACATTTATAAACGTGATTATCGATAATTATAATGCAGTAGGATAAAGTGAGCTGTGAGTTCGAATCCCTTTCGGCGTTTCCTCTGTAGACACATAATGTCGAATCCAGGAGAAATGCGGAGAATGGGCTCTCCCGTCAGAAGGTTGCTGCCTATCCAGTTTTATTCAGAATAAAAATTTAAGTTTATAAAATATACAAATATTTTATATACAATTTAGACTTCCATCAGTTTCAAGTAAAAAAAAATATTTTTCAAATACATTATTTTTTTTCTAGCTTATACCAGTTTCTAACTAAACCTGAATATTATCCCCTTAATAAGAGCTTAGAGTTTAAAGTAGAAACTAAAAAATATATATAAAACACAAGTTTCCATACATTTAGATGAAATTTCAAAGAGGAGCGAACTTCAAACGTCATTTGTAACACAAAGAGTATTCCAAACATTTTTTACATTCAAAATAAAAATAAAAAACATTCGACGTATGCAGTCCGGTGTTTGTAGATTCATTAAAATGCATGAACGAATTTTAAGTGAAATAAAATTCAATGCCTTAAATAAACTTGTCTCTCGGAGGTTATCTGACATTTGCTTCTTCTTTTTGTCATATTTACACTGTTAAAGACTCCGTTCTTTACTTGTTACAAATAAATTTCCCCAAGTAAGATTCGAACCCACAACTGTTTCCCATTTTACTTTGTTGTTACATCATTATTGTTTTTTTTGTGCTTGTATTTAGCATGAATAAATTATTCCAATATTTACAATCTAACACTGTCCTGCTGAGATACAATCACCTTATAATATATTATAATAATTTATTCTATATAATATTATTAATAAGCATTTTTACTAAAGGAAGTAGATGTCCGTGGCATTTTTGTCACAGTTGAGTTTTTTTAACTTCTTGCATTAGGTTGTAGGCAGCTAACCATGCGGCAGATGCGCCATGCGATGGACTGAAGCCGGGTCACAGGCCACGCCAGGTGAAGCCTGCCCTTGGTAGGCCGCCCTACTAGTGTACCAGATAGACAGCCATCCATGATGATGTGTACCACAAACCCTCAATGATGAACCGACAAAGAAGAATTAGATGAAAAAACCTAGATAAGCAAATCTATATTTCATCTTATATTAAATAAGCCCTAATAAAATATTTAAGTAATCAGTTGATTATATTCTCAAAGAATCTTATAATACTTTAGTAATATTTATTTATGATTTTAGATTATCCACAGAGTAAAGTGAAAGTTTTATAATTTAAAAATGTTGACTTATAAAATGTATTTCTAGAGCGATTCCCTCTTCAACGCCGTTAGCTTTTCGATATTCACGTATCTCCACTGGTGAGATGTGTATCGCAGCGTTGAGTTCCGCCACACACAACATACCTATTTCTATATTGGAAAAAAGGGGAAAATAAGTGGACTAACTTCCCCTGTCTACCCGATGTACTAAAGGTGTAGTAAAGCATTCATATTAAATAGCAAGTAGTAACTTCACATACCTTTATGTTTATATTTTACACTGCTAAGTGAACGTAATGATAGAGCAAGTGCACTTGACAACACCAGCTGTGCTTGTCACATTAGTGTATAATGTTAATAAAGCTGTGTGATAAGCTTTTATTTAGGATGTTTCGTTATCTATAATATATAAAACTTATTAAATAACTTAACTTATTATAATATTATATAAACTTATTATAATATATAAAACTTTTAAGTTACTAAGTGATTGATTTAACTCAATTTTTAGTAAAGTAACATGAAATTAGGATTATAGTGTTCTTGGGGAGTATTGGGGAGCACTAAGGGAGGACTTTTCCGAAATTCCAATGGGATTTCCCAAGAGATTCCAAATTCCAATTCCAAATTCCAATTCCAAATTTTATAGTTTACGCAAATGAAAGTACGGGGTTCAGATCGTTTCATATAATTGTATATCGAGCCCTGTTCTTGATTCCTGATTACTTCTGTTTTTGAGATGAATTTTGCATGGATATGTAATCGAATGTCAATATTATTATGAAAATGACGAAGAAAAATAGCCATGGTAACTTTGGATTTAAGTAAATATTAATGTAACTGGTTTCGTTTGATTTGTCTTGTATGTACTTGACTCATATAAATATATACACACTTAAGCTTAAGTTATTTAAAATTATTTTTGGAAACATTTTGATTTAACCTATAGCTTAAAAAGTGCTGTCTTATGTATATATATATATATATATATATATATATATATATATATATATATATATATATATATATATATGTATATATATATATATATATATATATATATATATATATATATATATATATATATATATATATATATATATATATATATATATGTATATATATATATTGTATTTTTTATGTGGAATAAAATGTTATTATTAATATTTTAATATGGAGATGATGATGACACTGATGAAGGTGATAATGATGGTGATGGTGGTTATGGTAATCCTGTCCAAAGTCCCATAACTGTATTCAACAAATAAACAATTAGAAATATTGAAAAATGATAACAATACCTGGCATACAATTTATAATGACACCTACAATTAAACACAGTGTTTATATACTGTCCCGGATTAAAGAAAGGTCCATAAAATTTAAGCTGCGCTTAATAAATAGTTTCAGAATACCCTTTTTTTAGCTCCATGATAGAACATTCAGTACAGTGTTGCAAAAGAAGAATTCAGCAAGCATTCCTGCCCCCATTCCGCTTGGACATGATTTTATAGTACTATATACGTAGCTATATATTTTTCATTATTTTTAACAAAAATATATAAATATAGTATATAGATTCACGCTGTATATCGCTAATAGCAGAGATGAGTGAAGACAGAGAAATATTAGTGGCAAAATATCCGTCGGTTTTGAGTCAAGGTCGTCGTTTAAGTCGGGGTTAAGTGACATGGTGTCCCACTGCGCCACCATTATTTCGGTGGCTACGTTTTATACCAAAACAAAATATATAGTGAGCGCTAAATATATATATAATATTTACATTACAACAATACATACAGACGTATATATATATATATATATATATATATATATATATATATATATATATATATATATATATGGTACTATTGACCTATGGACTATGTATATGAGAATAATATAAATGACAGATTTTACTAATAAAAACTAAGTTTATCCAAATAAAGAACTTCACACAAATCACAAATATTTGCCCTGATTTAAAATCGAATCTGCAACCGTCGTGCTAGTAATGCCGACACAAACTCAGACAGTCAGACAGACCTTGAAAATATCGTATTTTGATACTTCACAACTTTTAAGTAGTTAACGTCAAAGTAAAATACCACCTTCTCCTTATATGCTCTTTAACTAATCTAAGTTAGTTTGTAAGTTAGTCTAACTAATCTAATTTCCAGTTTATTCCCAACGGGTTTTATAGAGTTAGTCCATATGGTAATTAATATATAGCTTCTAAACCTTTACAGTGCATTGCTTTTGTAAGCTCCACTGAATTGCACTTTACAGGTGCGGGTTCAAATCCATTGGGAGTGATTTCTTATTTAACTTTAGTGCTTGAATAACATTTTATACAATCGTTCAAGACGTTTGTGTGTGAAATAGAAGTCCCCTTATAAAGCGGGAAAATTAAAAAAAATATTTTCCAGTTCCAGTTCCAACAGTAGCTTGCAATGGCATGAAAAAATAAAAAAAATAACAAAAAAGGATGAAATGTTTCTTCAGGATTTAAGCTGTAATTGATTTTTCAAGAACCACACCCGATTTATTACCAAAGTAGTCTAGGTGAGTTCACCTAAACGTGTGACTGTGATTTTTAAGCACTTTTAAATCATTGTAGAAACAAATTTGTCAATCTTTTATTATTATTTTTTAGGACTTACAACCAATTAGTAGTATTTAGTTTTTAGAGGCGATTACATTTTACATGTCTATCGGTGTTTTATTATATTTTAAATTCATATAGTTATATGAAATGTTGCCACAGTTTTTATTATTTATATATAAATAATATGAAATATTTTTCTTATATAGGAATCTAGGATCTGTAAGATGTGATTTAGCCAAGCCGTATATTACAAAATTACACAAAATTATAGTAAATTAATATACTAGTATACATATAGATATATATATATATATATATATATATATATATATATATATATATATATATATATATATATTGCTATGCCAAGGTAGACAGAGGTAACCGTAGGAACCTAGTGTTAAGACACTCCGTTCCCCGCTTTCCGTTTTGTGAGTCATTGCGTGTTGAGTGGCGGAACTCACCGCTGCACTTTGCTTTTTTACCGGAGCGAAGAAAATGAAAATTATTGATTCTCCCCGAATGGAATCGAACCCATTAACCGTTACGTTTCCAGGCAGACGCTGTGCCTCTGCGCCATTATGTATATATATATATATATATATATATATATATATATATATATATATATATATATATATATATATATATATATATATATATATATATATATATATATATATATATATATATATATATATATATATATATATATATATATATATATATATATATATATATATATATATATATATATATATATATAATTGATGTACTAATATTAATTGCAATAAAGCTTTAATTATTCTATTAGTATTTAATTAATTGTATCAAGTATGTAATTATATGTTGACTATTGATAGGGCGCGACATAATGACATGCCTGCCTGACGGGACAAAAGTTATGGGTTACAATCTTTATATATATATGAAAATATAATAGGTTAGAAAAGTCAAATCTGTATATAAAGTATTTAAAAAAATATTGATTCAGTTGGTAAATATTTCGGTAATAGAAGCTAAAAATCCACTCAACAGAATTTTTGTCTGTCTGTCTGTCTATTTGTCTGTCTGTTTATTTGTCCTCCAATCACGACAAACTCAAGTCAATCCTCGAAAAACTACTAGACAGAAAGGAATAAATTTTTGTATAGTAATAGCTTACAGTCCCGACTCGCATACATTATAGTTTTTATCCCGGTATTCCACTGTTTCACTTTTTTAATTACTTAAAAAAAAAGTGAACTAAATTTGGCATGCTAATAGTTCATAGCCTTAAACAATATATGTAGGATAGTTTTATTCTGATGTGCAATGCAAAACTTGAACGAAAACTAAAAGCAGAGACGGTTAAATTACGCGGATTACTTGCAAGTAAAGGTACTTTTATTCCATTCTCACTTAATAACAGTGGCAAAGTTTGTTTAGTATAAATTTTATAATATAAAATATTTGAAAATTGCTAAAGCTAGATGTCACAGTTATAGTTATAAATCATTCAATTTACAATTTTTATAGTCAGATTTAGCGATCAGAAGGTAATTTAGTAGTTTTAGATAGAATCGATTACATAAAACCATTTTCGAAAACCAGTATTATGTGTTTAAAAATGTATAGTAATATTTTATAATATTTGTCAACAGATGTCGTTTTTATTTGAAATAAAATTTCTGCATTACGAAGCGGGATCTTTTAATTTGTATTAATGTCAAAATAAGATGAAGAAGATGAAATTGACATAGTATTAAAGTATAGAAAAAGTCAACTATGTGGATAGAAGATTTTAAAAATGTATGAATGGGTTGATTTATTTATCGGTTACAGTTATTGTAAATGTAAGCAAAAAGAACTACCCAGAGGATTTTTGCCCGTATGTTTGTTTTTTATTTGCGAATCACGTAAAAGCTACTGGCAAAGGTTCAATTACGTCGATTGAAGCTAAATATATAATAAATTTTGTCATTTAAATTTTTCATGTTCAGATAAGTTTTTTAGTAAAATATTAATATTATTATATTATTGTAAACATTGGCGATTTAAAAAATCGTAGTAGTACATTTGCCAGGACTGGAATAACGAACACCAAAGAAATAATTAATAATAAATAAAATAAATTATAAATAAAATAAAACAAAATATGAATAAATAAAAAATAAATAATGTTAGTGTGATTTTGATTTTATAAATCAATTGTGGCAAAAGCTAGAACATAACCTGCTTAAAGACTATATGCTAATTACATAGGTATACGTTTAAGTTTTAATATATACATTGTGACGAAGGTATAAAATTTTAAAACTAGCTACCATAAGCGGGTGAAGCCGCGAGCGGGTGCTAGCCTTTACATAGGTAAAGTTACTAATAAAAAAAGTTTCACATTATATTATATATAGTAGTAGGGTAAGAGAACTTAGTGATGTGACACTCAGTTTCCTTCGAGATTTTGCGTGTTGAGTGGCAAAATTCAACGCCACGCTATGTCTTGTTGCCAGAGCGAGTGAAATTTGAAATTACTAATTCACCTCGAGTGGGAATCGAAGCTGAACTATGCCACTGTGCCCCAACTATAATATACTCTCACACATACATACAATACAATAAATAACATGTACTACATACAATAAAAAATCGGCTAAGAGCGAGTCTGAGGATTTTTGACGGATTTTTTCTTATATTTGTCTATACAGTAAGTTTTTATTATAACTCTAGGTTCACGAGAAGTAGCCTATGGTTTTGATTACGCGGCAAAAATTAAGCATTGAAACTCTTGCCTTTGATTGTGTTGACTAAAAAGTTTAATTTTTTCATTGCTTCTAGATACTATAGACCTGGTTGTTGTTGTTGTTGTTGTCTTTATATATGGCGTCCTTTATAGACCTGGTTATTTAGTTTAACTTTTTTGATTACTTGACACCTCCACGTGATGTTTCTTGAGAGAAATAGTCTCGACTGATAGATAACTTAGTAAGCTAATCAGGTTTCCGTTTTTTCTTCTGATATACGAAATTCTAGAACAGCCAAAAAAGAAAAACCCCTAAACATATATCTATTAAACAGATTTATCACTTAACTTTCTAAAACCAACTAGACGCCTAAAGTAAAATATATGTTAATTCCAAACGCAATTTAGGTGTGTGATAAATGCCTACATCTTCGTGGTTCTTGGTTTGACGTTGACACATTGGCCCATATATTTCGGCGACGCCATGTATTCCCCGTTAATCGAATATAAAGCCATGTTATTGATATGGCGTTTAACATAATGCAGCTTTTATGGCGGCTTTATGTCATATGAATGGGTCTCGCATAATACACTTGATTTATAGTCTGTAATATACTCGTGATGGATACATTGGGATATTTAGTTGCTAAGGTATATTGTGGTAATTGAAATTAAATTGTAATTTATGTTCGTGACCATACCAATAAAAAATTTCAATTTAATTTGTCAGTCATACACTTAAGAGTATATAATGTTATGAGCAGTCAGTCAAGGTTAACTTTGTGGTCATAATGTTTTTAGTATAACTGTAACTATATTACATGTTGCAAAAAAAATCTTAGTCTCTTCGTGATTTCTAGAATAAAAATGTTTTAAAATTATTATGTAACTAATTTTACTCAAGATATTAAATAAGGCAACTATAGAGTAAAATAATAATAAGCAACAAACGCTTTTTACAAAACTATCAAATTTTTACATGTTTTTCTATATATTTTGTCAGCTTCGGGTTATGTTTCTCATAAACAGGATAAGCACATTAGCGTAACTGAACACCGCCATTAGTATTACCAGAGTTTAAAAAAACCTAAATTTTAATTATAATTCCATCAAGTGAGAATCAATTCGACAAGTATGGCATTTACAATTAGCCATTGTGTCACTGCGACACGAGAACACCAATCAGCTTAAATATATATACTGATATAATATAGTATACTAATACTGATATATATATATATATATATATATATATATATATATATATATATATATATATATATATATATATATATATATATATATATATATATATATATATATATATATATATATATATATATATATATATATATATATATATATATATATATATATATATATATGTTGATACTTATTCCATTGTTGACTGTTGTGAGTTCGATTCTCATTAGAACAAAAGCCCCTTTTCCATTATTGATTATATTATAAAAACCATAAATTTATTCATCGTTACATAATATAAAACTACTAAACTCACACGGAACGAAGTGACCTAAATACTACTTGACTCAACGTCAGTTTCGGAAGCGTCTGCTTTTTGATTGATTGATATCGATTCTATTTTCGCTGGAGCTTTTTCAGTCGGATGCTGGGTAATGGATCAAGTAAGAAGTATGCTTTTTGTACTGGAAAATATCAAGTTAGATTAGATGGTGACTTTTATGTTTTCTGGAAAGTAAAAATGTTTGAGGCCGCCGTGGCGCAGTGGCACATCGTCTGCTATATGCGAGAACAAGCGTGAAACTATTAATATAGTATAAATCTGTATCACTATAATTGTGTGAACGGTATATTTAGTATAATTGTTTAATTTTCCTATACAAAATTTATGATTATGGAAACACGCAATGTGAATTTATAGAGAATTAACTTTTACCAGCAGTATTCCTGCGTAGTAAACTGGCATTAACTAAGATTTGTGTATGAACAATAGCTTAATAACACAAAAAATCAATCAATTGGAAATAGTTCCTGAGCTTAGCGTGTTTAAACAGACAAAATCTTTAGCTTTATAACATTTATATAGAAGTACATATATATATATATATATATATATATATATATATAACTAATACAAAATTTGTTTTCATACCTTGTAGGAAATTGAACTAGAACTGACCTATGTAAGATAAGTTATATAATGATAAGGTTTCCTCTCGTTAACCCTGGGATGTCATCATTAGACCCTGATTAGGGAATGGAACCACATCAGAAGTACGTTCTTGCAAATAAAAGAAGCATTCAAAATCTGTTCACAAATGACGGAAAAATCACTGGACACCCTCTTTTTTGAAAGTGGTTACAAAATGGAATACTTTAAATTATATTGCCAGGTACATGAATCATAAGATTTTTTTTATTTATTTTTTTTTATGATTGCATAATAAATATACATGCACAAAAGCTAAACGCTATAAAGCATTCTCTACCAGCCAACCTGTCATTTTGGAAATAAATGTAGAGGTGTGCAACAATCAATTAAAAAAAAATAAAAAAATAGCTTCACGCTGTATCCTGCACATGGGTAGGCACAGAGAACCGTATTAACCTAGTGAAAAGACACTGCGTTCCCCACATTGCGCCATTCGAGGCA
>JAXRJS010000079.1:447500-512500 GCA_037127375.1 Dione juno | reverse complement strand
GTGCTATTATCATTACTATGTTGTTGGGGTAGCGCATAAAGGTTTTTATAAAAATTGGTGCAAATTTCTAGTAAAGTTTCTCTATTCTGATGTTTGTTTCCTTGACCGTCTTTTAGACTGGTAATCCAATACTTTCCGATACAAGCTCCTTGTTTAGCTATTCGTAATGAGGTGTTTCTATGTTATTCGTAATATATATATATATATATATATATATATATATATATATATATATATATATATATATATATATATATATATATATATATATATATATATATATATATATATATATATATATATAGATATATATATATATATATATATATAATATATATATATATATATAATATATATATATAATATATATGTCTGTAATATAGATATTAATTATATATATTATATATAAATATATATATATATATATATATATATATTATATATATATACAGACATAATATACACATATACAAATATATACAAATATATCACATATATATCTATATACATACATCATACATACATATTTTGCTATATAAATAAATATTAATATTTTAAAGATTCAGTTCATCAAACTAAGAAACAAGAACCTAGAACCAAAAATAGTATCACTTTATTGTCCGTCAGTGGGTCTGTCAAGACTATTTTTATCAAGATATCGTGGGACGTATGAAACTGAAAAAAAAAAAACAAATTCTAGTGTATATTCATTCCCTCGGAGCACAAAAATAATTAAAATTCTAAATTTTTTCCGAATTTGGAATGAAATTCGCCGCCTAAGCTGAACCTATACATACATACCCGCCCTAGAGTTATGAAACTTGGCATAGAGATCAATTTTCTAATTTTACTCATTCAAATACGAAGAACATGTAAGTATTAAATATTAAAACAATCATTTACTTTACTATTAAACAAGTAAAAAACGCTATTCACTACAAGATTAAATATTGTTCTCATTTTGCAGATGCTTGAGCCGCAAACTTCCTTACCAGCGGAGCAGGACTACAAAAACCGAAGCTTTGTTTACAACTCCACTTCGAAACGCACTGGATCGTATAAATTTTAATGAGTCCACCTACAGTTCAGTATTTTTTTATCTAGACATTTTTCACCAGAAAAATTATATCAGGATGCCTGGATGGTCAAAGGATTTTTATTCGCGCGCCATTTTAGATAACTTCAACTTTATTTCCATGAAATAAAGTTCATTATGCAAAGTGTTCGTGAAAAATTACAATATTATAACGTTCGGGAGCGATTTTCGGACGTAAATAGGGCTTCAACATATAACAATGTTTTCGCTATAGCCTTTTGATCCTCATTTTTTTTGCAAATGATGGAATAAAGTTGTCATTGAATGTGGGACCTCTTTGTAGAGATACAGGCTTACGAGTTCAATTGGAATTCGGAAACATCAAACAGGGGCTTATATTGTGTGTACAGAACTAAGCATTACACGTGGTTTCGTTAGATTTTACAAGTCATGTAATTTTTTATATTAATTACGCCTAATACAGGTAGAAGATAGAATCTGTCTAGAACTATTACTAATTAATTTCCTTTAAAGTACGCTTCAAAGGCGGTACTAGTAGAACTATTTCGAATTTGGTTAGGTAATGGGAAGAGCTCAGACAGTGGAGGTGTGTGTATGCATTTTAAAGATGCCCCTTCAAACCTACAGTTCAAGCTACGTCAAGGTCACAAATCCCAGGCGCTCCAGCGTCCGGCACACGCACGGTGAATTCATGGAATGCTAAGTACTTTCTTCTCTACGTTATACCTTTACGTTATTTCTAGCAAATAGCAGGTTGGGCAAAGGGAACCTAGTGTTAAAACGCTGCGTTACCAGAGTTACCAGAGCAAAGAAAATTAAATTAATTAATTCTCTCCAAGTTGGAATCGAACCCGCAATCGTCGCGTTTACAGTCAGATGCTGTACCGCTGCGCTAATAATTGCCACAGCAATAACAAACAGAAATACAAAATTTATAGAATAATAAAGCTCGCTACGTAGCCGTAACGTATCTCCATATGTTTGCCTCACAAATTGTACCTCAACAAGGGGGTCATTTGCAAAATAAACCGCCCATATTTCGATACATTCCGTGTTGAGTGGTGGAACTCAACGCCGGGCTTTATCTTGTTACCAGAAAAAATACCGAATATTTAACATGAAGTTTTCCGCAAAGTAGGGAGAAAAACTTACTTAGTGTTAAGGACACTGTTCTCCGTTTTCTGTCTGGATTCAATTATGCGTGTAAGCTGGCGTAACTCAACGCCATATTTTGTCTACCATTGCGGTATAAACGAAACTAAAACCAATGCATTAACAGCCATACATTGATCAACTGCCTATGAAGATCTTCAAACAAAACTTCCCACAACTTAAATACTGCTATTGTAACATCGTACATAATAGAATAAGAAGAATACAGTAAAAAGTACAATACTTTTCGTTGTGCTGATAACGTGAAGAATAGGCTGCTGGAAGCCGTTCACTAAATTTATCTCCGAAAATTGCTTCAGTATGCCATTAGGAGGCGGATTTTGCCAATCGATAACCATTGTTTCTAAAAATCTAGTATTTTCACACTATCATTTAAATGTATACATATATATATATATATATATATATATATATATATATATATATATATATATATATATATATATATATATATATATATATATATATATATATATATATATATATATATATATATATATATATATATATATATATATATATATATATATATATATATATATATATATATATATATATATATATATATATATATATATATATGTTGTTATATCCGACCGGTTCTTTTATACGGCAGCGAATGTTGGCCAACATTATCTCGGCACACTCAGGAGCTTCACGTCACGGAGATGAAGATGCTGAGATGGATGTGTGGCGTTACGCGGTCCGACCGCATACGCAACACATTCATTCGAGGTAGTCTTGGGGTCCGTGACGTAGCGGATAATCTCCAAGAGCGTCGCCTGAGATGGTATGGCCATGTTATGCGCTGACCTGAGAACTATGTCGGAAGGAAGTGCCTTGACATGTCTGTCCCTGGAGTTAGACCACCCGGACGCCCAAGGAAGCGATGGCTGGATGTCGTGACACAAGACATGAGAGCCAATAGATTGTCCACTGAGGATGTTAAAGACCGTGCAAAGTGGAGTAGGCTTAGTCGGAAGGCAGACCCTGGCAAAAGCCGGGACTAATGCCAAGAAGAAGAAGAAGATATATGTTGTTATATCAGTTGAATTAGTTTGTTGGAGTATGGAAATTTTGTAAAAACAAAATTATTTCAGTAGGTTAGGAAGGTTTGCTACCTGCCTAGGTAGGAAGTATAAAATATACAATGCATACATAATGGGTTCAGATCCATATTGGGTGCATTGGATCTATGATCAAATTACATAATATCGGAAGTACTACTCGAGATGATCGACGTATTTGTTAGTTGAAGTCTATATTTTTCTTACATTAATAACCTCTTAATATCAAGAGTAAAATCAATTAGAAATAGTTTCTGAGTTTAGTGACATGAAACAGACAAACTCTCCGTTTTGTTAATATTTGTATAGACCCTCGCTAGACTACCTCAGTTTGTATGTACAAAGTTCCAAATTGTAATAAATATAATAGGACTTGTGGTAGACGGATCATAAAGTAAAAAATAACTTTTCTAGGTCTATTCTATAACGTTACTTTTTTTAATAAATAGTTAAAGTGCGAGTAGTACTCGTATACTGAGGGTTCCGTGTCAATATTATATAATTGTAGTGGAAAATACACAAATTTTTAAATAAATTTCCTATAGATATATATATATATATATATATATATATATATATATATATATATATATATATATATATATATATATATATATATATATATATATATATATATATATATATATATATATATATATAGATATATATATATTTGTTATTTTTTCTATGATACACTTATAAAACACTCATTTTATATGAAATGTTTGTATTCGTATTGTCATTTTATTCTGTACCCCAAGGAACTATATACCTACATGTTTAATATTAATTTTGGCTTGATACCTCTGCGGGAGCTTTAGAAAAATGGTCTTTACAGACCGACATACTGACAACAAAGTGATACTATAATAGCTTAATTTATTACAAAACAGAAAAACAGAACAACAAACAGAAGCTACAAAACAGAACATTTTACTTCAGAGACTAGTTTTTTTATATAAAACAATGATTTGAATATTCAGCTTTACAAAGAAAAACTTTTAAGTTATGGATACAATTGATTTATACCGCTTGTAAATAAATCTATCATAGTAGTTGTATATCTGAAACTGTATAATGGAAATTATATACTAATCAATACAGATTGCATAATATATATATATATATATATATATATATATATATATATATATATATATATATATATATATATATATATATATATATATATATATATATATATAGATATATATATATATATATATATATATATATATATATATATATATATATATATATATATATATATATATATATATATATATATATATATATATATATATATATATATATATATATATATAATTTGCAATCTATAGTATGAAAATCTACGCATATATCGGTATAAAGCGGTACTTTTATATACTACGAGTATATTTAAAAAAGGAAGGCCGGGACGTGTGGATTCGATTTTCATCCGAAGAATCAATTATTTTCATTTTCTCTCTCCGGTAACAATATAGAGTGAGGTTGAGTGACGTCATACATAGCATATATAGACATATATAACAAGGTGTGTAATGAGGCGGTCTTATCGCTTAAAACTATCACTTCCAGGCAACCTTAGGATGTTGGAGTATTACGTATTAATACTCAATGTTTTGAAAATTGAGCTACAAGTGGGATTTTTTTTAAATTGTTTTAACTCATAGATACATACGTCCATTATGTTTTTTTTTAATCTGGAAATAACGCTTATTTCCATATCATATATCTAAATAATACATTGAGTGTTTTTAACTATTCAATACATTTTAACACACTAACTGTTAGATGCAAAAGCCACAATGCCATTTAATTTAGACTGCGCAAAGTTTTAATTACGTGACGATATTAATTCGAGATTAACTTCTGCAATTTATGTTTTCGAATACGCGAAATACGCGTGTTCTCTAAAGTTATTATTGTATCCATACTGTTATATCAATATTATCTTTATTATAGCAAGGAAAGTTGATTTTTGCAGAGGCAGAGAGAATCAAATGTCAAAAAACTAGAAGAGACTTCAAGACATTGTGTATTTTGTGGCGAAATTCAACGCCGTATTGTATCTTAATAACACATGGAAATTATAATAATTACTTATCAATGGGCTAAAAAATCACTACCTGACTTAACCACGTTAGCCTCATTGGTATTTCTCCTTTAGAGGATAGGTAGGGAAAAGGTAGCTTTTAGACATATCGTGCTTCACTTCCTATCTATTTTAGAAATATTGTGTTTTAGATTGCGTAACTCAACGCTGTATACATAAATAACGGGTAGAAATTAGAGAACAGGATAATACTGTTCTGTTCTTCTACCAAAATTAAAATAATATATTTTAAGTTGAAATTAGAAGACCGTCATGGCGTCTGCCTGTAATCGCGACGGGTTGTGGCTTCCAACTTGGGGAGAATAAATTATTATCATTTTCTTAGCTCTGTTAGTTAGTTGAGTTCCGCCACTCAACGCGCAATGCTTCGAATGGCGGAAGGGGATCAGAGTTCCTAACACTAGGTTCCTTCAACCTACGCTTTCCTCTACCTACCCTGCTATGTGCGGAGTATAGCGTGAAGCTGACTCATAAATAAATAATAAGTTTAGAATATTGAATTTAATAATATTTTAATGTGTTTTCTAAATATCCACCAATAACTGTTATAAAAGCAAGAGAAACTTGAACATGAAATGATTTCAAATACTAAAGAAGGATTTACCAAACCCGTTGCCATAGATGAATAAATTGTATTCCATATTTATTATATAAAATAATATTACCCAGTAAATAATGTAAATAAATTTTGAAATATTGTGCGTACTTAAAAATACGTGGAATAAAGACTGATAATTTACATCAGTGGTGTATTTTTATTATTCTCGTGTGCCACGTCCAGTAGACATCTGTAGGTTATTGCTAGCTCTTGACTAATGGTTGTCACGGGGTTTGGATCAATGTAGTTTTTAGTGCGTTTTAAATAAATATTACCTGCCGATGAATGGCAGTTGGTTGACATCCCCGGTCAGTGTAAGTGTATCCTATCATATATCCCAAGTGTATCTTGGGATCCTCTGCCGCTGTAGTTATAGACACTATCAGATCATTATCGGGAATTTAGTTTTTGACGCCCCAGGTGGATTTCACGCAAACAGGAACACCGTTCACCCATTGTATGGTTGGTGGCGCCCAATTCTCCCGGTTGCTTGTTGAGCTGATGGAATCTTCAATAGAGTGTGCCATGTGGAGCGTTTTTTGTTCCAGCATGACCTTCGTGCTACAACAAGGATTGGGTTTGCCCATAGAAGCCAAATACTGGGACATGGTGTTCTCTTCTGCAGATTTGTCGTCCTTATATACGAAGTCATGTTTCCTATTATAATTATTAAAATAATCATTGTATTAGTATTCATTGTCATAAATGGCGGCTTTCTCTTCATCGAGTAACACCTCTAGTAGATCTTGGTTTTTAAATTCGAATCTCTCCAATATCTTTCATTTCTTCTTTTTGTTACCAAAGCGAAGAAAATGAAAACAATTTATTCTCCTCAAGCGGGAATCAAACCCACAACAATCGAGTTAACAATAGTAGACAAAGTTATATGTAGTACTCCTGCGCCACGACAAACTCTCATACAATACAATAAAAATGTATATTATACTGCTATAGATTGAATATAATAACTATTTAAGAAGTTCAATAATAACTCCATTTATATGAAAAATTGACAAACAAATTGCAAAAATTATTTGAATTAGCTTCTCTATAAAGTTTTAAATCATTCTAACAATGGAATAAAAACTTCACCGCCCCTATTACGGGTACGGGGACATTTCAGAAATCACTTCTCGAACAACACTTTTATTGTAAAAGCAATATTCTTCTCCGAAAATTCTGTTTTTAGTTGTTTACTCGTAGAGTGGGTTTAGGGAGCGGAGGGTCGTTATATTTTATTTTAGCTTCATACTATATCTCGTATATATACTATGCGCATATCGTAGGGTAGCAAGAGGGAATATTCTTCGTTCTCCACTTTCCTTGCCTTTGCCTTTCGAAAAATCTCGTGTTAAGCAGCGGAACTCCACGCTGCGCTTGGGCTTGTTACCA
Organism: Dione juno; assembly: GCA_037127375.1. Lineage (NCBI taxonomy): Eukaryota > Metazoa > Arthropoda > Insecta > Lepidoptera > Nymphalidae > Dione > Dione juno. The sequence continues at coordinate 505,097 of JAXRJS010000079.1, read as the reverse complement.
GAGCGAGGAAAATGATGAGATCAATCTCCCCGAATGGGAATCAAACCCACAGAAACTGAGCTGAGCGTTCTTTCACCTCCCATAACAATACCAAGCCTTACAATGCTGTTTAACATGTGACGTATTATAAAACTCGTAGACAGAACATTTGTCCGAAAAATAATCATACTACAACAAAATATTTCAATCGTGTCCTTAACAATACAGTAAAGTACAACTGCGAGGTCATTCCACTCCCCCACTTTTTATCTTCCCTCTTAAGCTTGAAGTAACCTCGTAAATGGGATTCACGATCTTTTTATGTTAAGTTTTTTTTTTTACTTTTTAACAGGAGCGTTTCGATGTTTTCTTTTAAATTAGTGGCAATATGTATGTTGTTGATATATATTGATAGACTATGAGTGATAAGTGTGAATTAAAATTTTAATAGAATTTTAGTTTTTTCTTTATTTTTTCATCCTTTATAGAGGAGTAGAGCATTGGATGTCAAAAGACTGACTTATAAATACTTAGTATATATCATGTGTATTTGCCAGTCTAATATACAGATATTTCATTATATTACAACTTAACTGTTTCGTAGCTTTTATATGGGTGATCTTGTACGATAAAGCTCGGTGTTAAGTTACGAAAGTCGAGAATGAGTCTCATATTCGTTTGTTAGTGTCTTTGGATGAAATGTATAACTTTGGAATTGGATAGTTAATCTATAATATTTATTAGTACGAGGAATAATATTATTATGTACTATGAAAACTCTTTCTATTTGAAAAAAAAATACTTAAAGAAAACATATAAAAATATGAACGCAGCGGGATTTGAACCCATGCCTCGTGGAAACCGCCCAAGCGCTCTGACCACTAAACCATGCGTAGCGGAAATTTATAAAAATCTCCATACAGAGATGCTAACAACGTAATAAGTTGTATAAAGCATATAAGAATTTCGAGAGAATTTTAAGGAAGAACGCATGGTTTCCATGAGGCGCGGGTTCAAATTTCGCTGCGTTCAAATTTTTATGTTTTCTTTAAGTATATTTTCTATCCTTTGTGTGGATTAACACTTTAAAAATCATCAAAATAGTTCTCTTTTAAGCCATCTTCAAAAAGTTTAAATAATTTCATTTACCGATTGGATTGGTTATTTTTTTTTAAATAACTTTATTATTTACTAACGCTTATTAAATTACGATTTTAGCCGAATAATCTGAATAATAATATTTGCAACATTTCTATATAAATTTCCAAGTCGTTGAATTGGTCAATTATTATGGAATTGCCGAAATAATTGTCATATTACAATATCAACTCGTACAATGGTGCTTCAGTATCAAAATTACTTACCAATTTTCAGTGCTGATATAGACGCCAATAGAATGAGTGCCCTTCCCATCATGTTGATTGGTTTTTCAATTTACTGTAACAAATGAATAAAATGTATATAAAACATTGTTTTTTTTTGTTCTTGTATGAATGAATGTATGTATGAGAATTAGTTTTTTTATGCACATATTGTGTAGGCATAATGTTTTTGAAAAAGCTGAATTTTGCTTTTTAGTATTTTGAACGAGATGCAAAGTGGTTTTAGAATATATTAAAAAATATTGATTTCTATATCTTTTTTGTGTGGAGGATAATTAATGTTTAGAGTGAAATGGGGAGGTTGGGGTGATTTTGTTTATTAATACCCACCCTGTAGTGCTAGTAATAAAAACTGGATGTGTTTTAAAAAATATTTTCTTTTGTCTTAATTCATTTTCAGTGACAAAGTACTCCTTTTTTTATTACTATTTTGCTGCCATTACGTGGTTGGCAATAATATTTTTTAATTTATGTTATTATTAAACTATTATGTTATTATTATTTCAATAGTATTTTCTTCATTTTACCAATGATTTTTTTTTTAAATTGATTAAAAACATAAGCCTTACAGAAGGATTTATAAAAAAAATTAAAAGAAACTCAAAGTATTAGCGCGTCCTTGAACCAGGACTGAGTTCTGTAATATCGCGATAATCCCTCAAAGGGCTCTTCGGAAACGCTAAGTCGCAAAGTAAACAAACATTTTAAGACTTAAAAAGACGGTACTTATAACGGAAACGTGCACTCGAGTGGGACTCTCCCTTTGACATGATACTTAGAGAATATAGAAGTAAATGTGTAAAAATATATTTTTTGTTTGTGTAAAAAAAATGCTTAAATTTAGACGTGGATTTAGTTTGATATGTGATAAAATAAAGTCAAAGCCTCCTCTTCTTTAGAATTATTTTAGATTAGTGGGTAGTGATTTGGAAAATATTTCTTATTTTAAACTGTTCTCTGGCTTTCGGCGGCGTTGAGTTCCGCAACGTAACGAAAGTGGCGAACGGAGTTTCTTAACACTAGGTTTCTTCAACCATCAACTTTCGGTTCCATCTGTCTGCCTGCTATGTGCGGGATAATATTAATAAACTGTTCTTGAACTCCCAAGAAATAAACAATATGCTTAAAATCTATAAATATTTAAACGTAGAGCGATTTGAGCCCGCGTCTCTTGAAAACCGTTCTAGTGCTCGTACCACTAAGCCATACGTTATAATCAAACTATACAATTCTTACATTCTTCTTCTTCTTGGCATTAGTCCCGGCTTCGTTTGCCAGGGTCTGCCTTCCGACTAAGCTTACTCACCTTTGCACGGTCTTTAACATCCTCAACGGACAATCTATTGGCTCTCATGTCCTGCGTCACGACATCCAGCCATCGCTTCCTTGGGCATCCGGGTGGTCTAACTCCAGGGATAGACATGTCAAGGCACTTCCTTCACTTCCAAAATAGTTCTCAGGTCGGCACATAACATGGCTATACCATCTCAGGCGTCGCTCCTGGAGCTTATCCGCTACGTCACGGACCCCAAGCCTACTAATGAATGTGTTGCGTATGCGGTCGGACCGCGTAACGTCACCTATCCATATCAGCATCTTCATCTCCGTGACGTAAAGCTCCTGAGTGTGCCGAGATAAAGTTGGCCAACTTTCGCTGCCGTATAAAAGAACCGGTCGGATAATGCTCTTGTATATTAGTCCCTTAAACTTGGGCGGTATTCTGCTATCGCAGACCACACCAGTGTCCTCCCGCCATTTGGCCCAGGCAGCGGTTATACGGGCATAGATGTCGTGGTCGATGCCTTCAGACTTATGCATAATGGATCCAAGGTACCTGAACTTCTCCGACTTAATGACTGGCTCAGGCCCTATTTGGATGGTGCTCGAGTCCGGGTTCCCACAAACCATGTACTTAGTCTTTGACACATTCAGTTTAAGACCACCGTTCTCGAGCGCACCCTTCCAGGCGTTCACTTTACGCTCCAGCATCAGTAGGTTCTCGTCAATGAGTACTATGTTATCGGCATACATCATCAGCCACGGAGGCTGGCCTTGAATGTGGGCCGAGACAGTATCCAGCACTTCATTAAATAAGAATGGTCTAAGAGCTGAGCACTGGTGAACCCCTACCATAATCGGGAAGGACTTGGTGTCGCCAACAGCAGTACTAACCACCGAAGTGGATTCGTTGTACATATCTCTGATAACCTCAATATAAGCTTCAGGGATCCCCTTGGATCTCAATGCCCACCAGATACACTGACGTGGCACACAGTCAAAGGCCTTCTGTAGGTCCAAAAAGGCCACATGCAGAGGAGAGCTCTTTTTTTCCTGTAAGCCTTCATCAAAGTTCTGAGGGCAATAATGGCATCCATAGTGCCTGATCCTGGTTGAAACCCATACTGAGACTCAGAGACAGTACACTCTTAGCGGAGCCTGAGGCCGAACATGCGCTTGAAGAGCTTCTTGGTGTGGCTCATAATCTTAATGCCTCTATAACTACCGCAATCTTGAACACTGCCCCTTCCTTTGTAAATAGGGATAATAAATACAATACTTACATTAACGTTACATAATGTTGTTACACCTTCTTTAGCTTAACTTATTTAGTGATTTTAATTGGTATACCATATATTTAATTGGTAGCTATTGTTATATTTTTTATAGCTTATATCTCTCACATATAGAAAGAACCTAAAGTTAGACTGTTTATTATCACTTTCTTAAAGATATTGTATTTTAAGTGAGAACTAGCACCCTATAGTGCATATTTTTCATATTTATTTCTTTAAGACTAATTTAGATGCAATCTGTGTATAATGTAAATTATTTAAATATTTGTTGTTTTTTTTTTCAGGTATAGTAATATTAAAAAGCTGAATAGTATATTTGGCTGACCCACAATAACTGCATCAAAGTTGCTTTATAGTTATTTCATATGTCAATATAATTAACTACACGGGCGATGTAGAAAGAAAGTAGACTCTTGTATAGTGGAAAAACAAATTATTTTAACCAATCCCGTTCCATATACATTTTATATACACACTTCATATATAACAATAACCTGTGTACATTTTTGACTATAAAAGAAATTTTAATATGAGCATACTCACGTTCTTATACTGTATAGAATTTCTAATAAATCTTTATCACAAAGCTGAAGTAACTAGAATTGTAACTTATAGCTGGCATTGTTACCAAGAGCCTGGTATAATATAAAAGTCATTTATATTTTTATTATATACTTATAATATTCCGATTTTTTACTTTAGAATTATACTGTAAATAGGAATTTTCGTTTCCTCGTCATTTGAATTAACATAAATCTACGTTCTATGAGGAATCTTTCCATCATAAGCAACATATTATATAAGTATATTATCATGTATGTAGATTTTGTTTAAGCTCTAAATTCATAATTTTACATGCCAAATTCACCAATTTAAATTTACAATTTTTCGATTTACAATTTTTACCGTTAAATAAAACAATCTTTTTAATTTTTGTAAATACTTTTATTTGAAATGGGAATTAATTTGGTTTTCAAGATAATTTAGAAAACTAAAAATATACATATATAATATGTAAAAGTATGAATTTTGAGTTCAAAACCTACCCTATCCTATAATATATTGTATATTCTATAAGTGCTGTTTATATATATATTTTAGAAACCAATATCATATATACAAATCATTTATCCGTAAATGGCGCAAGTTGTCAGTGAAGTAAGATTAATTGGCAAGCCATCAATAACGTCGTCATTTCGCTAAGCGGCCACTGGCCCATGTGATGTCGATCTCCTCTATGCCTCTAATGATTTAATAATTACACCAAAATCTATGTACTGTATAGTAGTTTGTGGAAATTTGTTATAAGAAAAACTAGCGTAACATTATCTATTTTCGTCGGAATTTGAAACACTCTGCGTTGAGTGCCGGAAATCAGCGCCGAATTCCATTTTCTCCTCTATAGGAGAGACTCTAGACTATTTCACAGCCAGACTCTGTACCACTGAGTCACGATTAATTTTTAAATATATATACTATGGGCAACTGTGGCTCGAACTGTGTTCTTGTGGTCAAATGGAAGTTACACACATTTGTGTATTACACATTTTAATACCCCAAGGTAACTTGAGCGTAGGTACAGTAGGCTACACGCGAGCCCACCGTTTTAAAACGTTAGTAAAAAGACAAATGAGAAAGATTCTAATTCTGTAAAACAAAATTTTCATATTATCTATTTTGGCTTCACGCTGTATCCTTTTTATAACAGGAGACAGGTAGAGGGAATCTAGTGTTAAGACACTCCGCTCTCCACTTTCCGACTAATTTTCAAAACACCATGGGTTGAGTAGCGGAACTGCCGTGCTTTATTTTCTTACCAGAGCGAAAAATATTGCAAAATTATTTCATTTCTGCGGATGGGAATCGAAGTCACTACCGTCGCGTTCACAGTCAGACGCTAGTTAGAACAGCTATTAGTTATTACCTAATACCCTATTACTGTTATAGAGGTGATAGAGGCACATCACACGCGTCACCGCTCGCTTAGTTTATCGATGCATTTATCGATACTTCCAATTAATCTTATTTAAACATCCGGCTTTCCTAATTCCTAATTTTTTAGGTATAATAATTTGATACATAGGTATATATTTTTTCGCCGTTGTTCGTCTGACCTGACCGTCGTGGCGCAGAGGCATAGCTTCTGCCTGTAAACGTGGCGGTTTGTGGGTTCAATTCCCACTAGGGGGAATGAATGATTATCATTTTCTTCGCTCTGGTAACAACACAAAAAGTGAGTTCCGCGACTTAAAAAGCAAAGCCTCGAAAGGTGGAAGCGGGGAACGGAGTGTCTTAACATTAGGTTCCTACGTTTCCTACGGGTCCCTCTGCCTATCCTGCCATATGCGGGATACAGCGTGAAGCTAATTTATTTTTTTAATTTAATTATATTTTTTTATTTAGCTGGGTACGTAGAGACAATGTACTGTGTACTGTTAAAACATCCTGAGTTACGTGTATGTTGAGATGCGGAACTCATTTCGTCTTGTTAGGGCGGCAAAAAAATAGACATTCTTCTTCTGAGAGGATTGTTTCCAAAACCTTTGGTCTTTACTGTCAGAAGCTTAAAAAAATTGTATAATAATTGTAATTACATTTATTTAGTAGCGACCCGCTCGCAGTTTCGCTCGCTTGATCGATGTTCCCGAATTTGCTCTAATATAATGTGCATATAAGGTATTTTTTTTAATTTTTAGGATTCCGTAAAAGTAAAAGCTCCTTATAAGATTACTTTGTTGTTCGTCTGAGTGTCTGTCCATTTGTTCGTTCGTTAAGAACATTTTTGTAAAGGTTCATTTCGCGTGGCGGTATCGAGCTGAAATTAATATCAAATATAAAGGTTGGTTCTTCCGTAGAACGTAGAACATATCAAACTATTACGTCTACGCATGTATGAACGATTATATATATATATATATATATATATATATATATATATATATATATATATATATATATATATATATATATATATATATATATATATATATATATATATATATATATATATATATATATATATATATATATATATAAGGCAATAACACAAAGTTTATATAAGTGTATCAACATAACTCCTTACGAAATTTCTCGTTCAAAATTAAACAAAATTAAAGCTAATAATTTAAATATATTAATTTAAATTATTACATTTTTACCATACTATTATATATATAATTACCTGTCATTTAGGCAACCACAGTGCTCATTTAGTTGTAAACAGTGGAGCATTGTGTAGTAATTGAATTTCAATTTCTATAACTTCAATTATATTATATGTACCAAAGATTGAATTATAATTGTTTTAGTATACATATAGGTACGTGTTATGTACTTTTGTGTATATGTTTTTATTTATTAAAAAATATAATTTAGTATATAATATATAGAATATCTTATAAGTAACTAATTAAAATGTTTTCTTTTTTTTTAGCTTCACGTTGTTTCCCGCATATTGTTATATGCGGGAAACACGGCAGGCGTACGACATAGTGTTAAGACACTTTATTGCCCATTTTCCACCTAATTTTCGAGACATTACGTGTGAGAGGCGGAACTAAACGCTACACTCGGCTTTTTACTAGAACTAAGAAATTATAATAATTCACTCCCTCGTGGTGAAGTATCTCAGACACTTGTAGCGATGACATTCAGATATTGTGCCGCTGTGCTACGACAGTCTCAGTGTTGTATTTAAATTTATTACTTAGGCTGTATCCAAAGCTTATCATACTTTTAATTTACTTATAGGAAGACTTTTGGATATCGTAAACAAAATAAGTAGTTATTTACATATAAATAATAAATTATTACAGTTTTATATAAATCCACATAGGTATATCTACTCCAATAGGTCATTTCTGAACAAAATGAACATAAAACAAAAATTGCTTAAAGCTTTATAAAAGACGCCTAGCACAAGATTCTACTTTTAAAGTGTTATTCCACAGTAAGGAATGATAAATATACTCGTATTAAGAAACCGTATACAATTTTTTATAGTAGCGAGATTTGAATCCTCGCCTTTTATAAGCCATCCAAGTCCAACCACTAAGCTATACGCTCTCATCAATCTTATATGTATATAATAATTATATATTTTTTTAAGTTACGTAACTTTTGTTCTGGATACAAAATACGTAAACCGCGTGATATCACTTAAAATTAATAACGTATTAGTAAAAATTAACAAAAACGTATATTTTAAATTCAATTTCAATGCATCCCTTTTAAGCAGATGGCGCGACGCGCGCCGTCGCCATAGCACTACCGTCGGTACTCAAAAAAATTAATAGCGCGTTCATGCATAGTTTTTCCCATACAAAATGCCCATTCGTATGGAAACGCATAACAGATATTAATCACAAATGTTTGGAGGCTGCTTTTTGTTGCATAAAAAAAAATAACTTTCCATGCGTTCTTGTATTAAAAATTAACGCGAGACTGATTGATTTTCGCCCTTTTGTCTTTTATTTTGTGTGTGTGTTTTCCTTTAAAGAAACGCGGTTTTCGCTACAACACTTTATTTGTGAAGGGTACATTCTTTTACTTTACTAAGGATGATTTTTATTCTGGTTTTTTTTGTTTGGTAGTCTTTATTTAAAAAAAAATATATTTTTTCTCTAGCTTTTGGCTGTATCATGCATGCAGCAGTTAAGCACAGTAAGGACACTTCGTTCTCTACTTCCCGCCTCTTAATACATTGCGTGCTTTCAAGATACTATGTATTGATTGGTGGAACCCAAAGCTGCGCTTTTGTCTTGTTGTCAGAGCGAAGAAAATTCAAATATTTCATTCCCCTCAAATGAGAATCGAACCTAAACCACACCAATCACTACGATTCGATCAACACTCAGGACTGCCTTGAAAAAAGAATTTTACTTATATAGGAAACGTTTATATGCGACGGTTTGTGGGTTCGATTCCTACTCGGGGAAAGTGAAATATTTTCATATTCTTCGCTCTGATAACAAGGCAAAAGCGTGACATTGATTTCCGCCACTTGACACGCAATGCCTCGAAAGGTGGACAGGACACGGACTGTAGGTTATACTAGGTTCCTGCCTACAGCTCGCTCTGCCTACCCTGCTTTGTGCGGGATACAGCGTGAAGACTTTAAAAAAAATACTTATACGGAAAGTATCTCTATTTTATTATAGCCTCTTTTTTATATATCTAAACTTAACTATTAGCTATGTTTAGTTACATCCGATCGGTTAAAGCAACTTTGACCTGTTTTTTAACTCAGTTCCTTTAAGTTGGCGAATCTCATTATGGCGAGGTTAGAGAAACTCAATAGCACTGCGTCTGATTTTAAATGCAATGATTGCATTATAGGTTCGAATCCAATTTGGGTTGTGTGTATGTTCATTACTAGAATTTCACACTTATTTAGTAGTGTTGAGTTATATATATATATATATATATATATATATATATATATATATATATATATATATATATATATATATATATATATATATATATATATATATATATATATATATATATATATATATATATATATATATATATATATATATATATATATATATATATATATATTATATAAGAAGTTATAAACATAAGCCTGTAGAGCAAGTTGAATTTATATAAAATTCTCATTTTTTTCAAGAAGTCCATTAGAACGCTAACTAAATCCATTATTACCGCCGTATTTTACGTTTTTTGCTTTAAAAATCACATTATTAACTAAAACTATACGTACAATTCCCGAAAAAATTATGTCTATTTCAAGAAATATGTGGAAAAATAAATCACTTATACAAAATAAATAAAGTTAAGCGAAGAACATAAAAAGTTCTAGCCTCTCATAAGTAGATACATTACTATCAGTCCAGTGCGAATCGGACTCGAGTACGAATGGTCTAGTATCATTATCAAAAAAAACATTTAGTTTTTAGTATTTGTTGTTAAAGCGATATATATATATATATATATATATATATATATATATATATTATTATATATATATATATATATATATATATATATATATTATATTATATAATATATATATATATATATATATATATATATATATTATATATATATATATATATATATATTATATATATATATATCTATATAATATATATATATATATATATATTACTGTGAAAACTTTAACTAACTGTCAGAATCCGGAGATGATAATTAATATGTATTATTAAAGTAATTAATATATATGTGATAGGAAAAAGTATCCTTGCGATAATATTTATGGCCAAACTTGGTTTAGGTTCATAGCTTACTATGTTTAAATTTTACTTTTAGCTATAAATTATTACTTACTGTTAAGACACTCCATTCCCCACTTTCCACCTTTCGAGGCATTGCGCGTTGAGTGGCGGAACACCACGCCGCGCTTTATTTTTTTTACCAGAAAGCGGAAATGATAATAATTAATCACCCTGAGTAGAAATTGAACCTACAACCGTCACCGCTGCGCCACGACGGTTCTGATTTCTAATAAAAACGCTTTCTCATCTTAGAATCGTGGAGAAAAAACTAAAACCATAAAAAGTTGGCCATATTTCTTATCACAAGGCGTAGGCGTAATAAAACTAGATATAAACATATACGCATAAAACTAAACTTACGTACGAGTTTGGGCCACTTTTACGATGCACTTACAGTGTATAGAATTTACGATTTATTAGCCTTGTAGTGCTAAGATTGATGTTCTTATACTAATGATATACATTGGTTTTTCTTGATTTATTTAGATTTAAAGTCATTATCAATCATCCTTTTTATTACTGTTATGTTTCTCTTTTGGGAATTCTCGGGTTCAAACGAACCTGGTCCTTTAAGAGGCTTGCGTGGGGACACAGGTCCAATACGTAGAGAGAATATAAAACATTTTAGTGTGACGCATCACCCGGGATCCATCTAAGAATACCCATAAGTGATTGCCCAGACATGGTCGCCGGATAATGCGTCGGAACTATGGAAAATATGAAAAACTAAACTGGGAATCTGGAATCTAGTTTGGACGGACTGAGTACTGGGCTATTAACTGAGACTAACGGACGTGCGCTTTTTTAACAGTCTCAAATTTAAAGGTCTTCCACTAGATGAGTCCCCACATAGCGGCGTAATGTCTTGGGCGCAACATCAGTGTGGTTGGCTAAGTTCAAGAGGAGTTCACCAGTTTCACCATCACGAGAAGCTCATGACCAGATTTCCTCGCTATTACGCAGATTTAGCACTTCCATTCGAGCATATAACTCTTGCGCTCCATTTTACCGTCAGATGTAGGTAAGCCAGAGGCGGCGGATTAATTACAGTTAATCTCTGGAGGTCCAAGGAGTCGCCACTCCTCAACAGCTCAAGCTGACCTGCGTGCTTATTAATAATATTATAATTTGCTACATTTTATACACATGGCAAAGAAAAGTTATTATTAACAGGCATTGTTCACCTTTTTATGGGCTCTTTCTTGAAAAATCTTTCTTGGGCTCTTATCTTTGAAATTTGTCGCAGAGTGGAAACAAAAAAAAACGTCTATAAATATCCCCCTAAAGGATCTATAACCATTGCGTATACAATCCCCTCCCTATTTCTATGTCACAATAGCGTCAAAGGAGTCAATGATTTTTATTATGTAGAAAAAAGAACGATTACGATTTAAGCTCTACAGTAGAAAGTTAAATTCGTAAACTTTACACAAACGTGATTTAACTTCTCTAATTAGCGCATTGCGAACTAAATAGGTACTCTAACTTTTCCATTTATAGTCAAATGATTGGAAAATCTTTATATGGTATTATGAAATGAAAAATCTCGGTCTTTCCCGTTCTTGTTGACATTTCGGGAAATTCTTCGGGAATTTTAACGTCCTACGCTAGCTAGTATTGGAAGAATTTTAATTATTTAGATTATATATATGTAAAGAGAAAAATTATTATATTATAGATATCTGTTTAGTATTTTTTGTAAATTGTGAACATTTTAGAAAAATATTTAATTAAAAAAAAGAAGTTTCTTTATTATCCTAAAAGCCTACTCTTTGAAGGAAAAAATAGTGTCACAATTCAATCTGTACTTTCTGCCAAATTTCCAGCTATTGCGTGTGGAGTTGTGGTACTCAAGGCCGTATTTTGTCAAAACAAAAGAGATATCACATACAGTAAGCGATACCTGTGCCACGATTGTAGCTAACATGTAATTGGCTATATGCTGTGAGCATTTTATTAATGTTTTATTATGTCAGGTAGGCCATAGGGGTATGTAGATAGAATAATCCGAACGCATATATATAACGTCCCTATGCAAGAAAAAAGCTGTTTTAGTTAATTAAAAGAAAAGAATAAAAAACATCTCTCGTTTATAGTAAAAATAAAGAATAAAGAATAGATAAGTTATATTTTATTTTAACTTATTATTTTATTTATATGAATTTTGCTAATATGTATAGATAAACTTGAAGAGTACATTTGGTTGAACGCAATAAACGCAAAAAATTAATATAAAAAAATATTCTGTGGACTAAAGTCCATTAATCTGGAAATGACTTTAGAATATACAATTATTGTTTTAATGACGCAGTCAGACTGACCTCAAGCACCAATAAGTTAAATGTCATAGTGAGTTATTTCCATTGGAACGCAGAGACGATTCGGATATAAAAGCTACTTAGTTATGAAATAATAGCAAAAAATCTCCAAAAGTACATTTTCTTTGCAACTTAGGCCAAGATTAATAACTTTCATCTACAGAATTCATCTAAGAAAGGACACGTTAATTAACTCCGTTATAATATATCAAAGGAAGCCCTTGCGTCCCATTCATACTTCACATAATGGATACTACAATAATTATAATCATAGAGGCTAGTTTTATTCTTTATATTACTTTAGTTGGTTTGATAATTAATATTATATTGATTAAAATGATCCGATTCTCATAAAAATTTTTGGATACCAATAAAACACTTTTATTTCTATTTTAATTTTATATTATAGACCTCTAAATCTAAATAGCCAGAGAGAAGCCAGTGTGAAAAGCTTCTTTGCATCGTTTTCCAATCATATTCGAGACACTGTAGTTTAAGTGGGCTAAACGCCACTGACTGAGTGGAATGAAAATAAATCTTTACTCCGAGTCCGATCGAATGCTTAATCAGATTAGCTGAGAGATTACACTACGAAAGCCTCATGTGACGTAGAACTTCAAAATCTATAAATCATTTGTATATATATTTTTTAATTTATTACTTTTTTAAGGACCGTCGTGGCGCAGAGCCACACGTCGTGTACACGCATCAGTTTCTTTTCAGCCATTTTCTTAGCTCTGGCAACAAGGCAAAGCGCGGCGTTGAGTTCCGCCACTCAACACGCAATACCTCGTAAGGCGGAAAGTGGGGAACAGAGTGTCTTAACACTAGGTTCCTTCAACCTACGGTTCCCTCTGCCTACCCTGCTATGTGCGGGATACAGCGTGAAGCTAAATATAATGTAAATATATAGTATAACGTTTTTTTTAATCTAATTGAAATTCAAGCCTATAATGATCACATACCAATGCAAAAACGCATCAAACATCATCAAAAATAAGACTTGTGTATATGCATTGTAAATGTGCTGATCCATTTTTAACTACCAATTAGCTTAGATTACATTTCGTAGTACGTTATAAATAATTAAACTTTTATCCACTGTTCAGTGTTTCATGTATTAGCGAGCTTTGGTCCGCCATTTTATTTGCGTAAATGTAAATGTACCATGAAATGTGAATTCTTATTTTCTCCCGTTCCCCATTGTATTGGGCTCGCTCAGTCATTTCGGTTGTGCGTTGTCAGTCAGTCACTCGGTAATGGAAAAGATGGGAGAGAGAAAATATCGACGTTTCGAAAGTATCGAATTTGCAAAATTATACTTTTTTAATTACTATTTTGAAATATCAATAAAGATAATTTTGCTCCCTCATCCGCCCTATTCTCCAGATTTGGCTCCGAGCGACTACTTGTTGTTCCCAAATCTGAAGAAATGGCTTGGTGGAAAAAGATTTGACTCCAATGATGAAGTCATCTCGCAAGCAAAGGCCTATGTTGAGGACCTCGACAAATCATTTTTTATGGAAGGGATAAAAAAAATTGGAGAAGCGTTGGACAAAGTGTATAGAGCTCAAGTGTATAGTCTCCCTACGTTGAAAAATAAAATTATATTTTTATCAAAAAATCTGTGTTTTATTCCAAAAGTCACGGAATTATTGACCCGCCTTCGTATATATGCATTAGACATAGCTTCACAGAGTGTTTTGCCACTGACTGCTTATTTGCCATATACGAGATTGAGATTTTAATTATATACAGAGGAAGTATTTTGATAATAATAAATGTAAATTAAAAAAGTTTTACTAACATTTTATTTAGTGAACAAGTGAGAAACAGTGTTCTGGACTTTACATCTGTAAGGTGACAAAAAGTGGATATTTTAGGCTTACTCTATATATATATATATATATATATATATATATATATATATATATATATATATATATATATATATATATATATATATATATATATGTAAATATAAGAAAAAACAAAAATATCACACAATGTTTATATAAAATATTATACAAATAATAACAAGATATCATATAACGTACAAATACAAGTGTATGTAACATATAAAATATATTTTCAGCTTAGATAAAGATGTTTCCATCAATATATAACGAAATCGGTTTACCGATCAAATTATGGTTCAAGCTAACAATGTACTGAGAGCCAAACCTGTTTCTATATTATTGATACTATATGATGTTAATTTGAAATCTGTAACTTTTTTCCAGAAAAAAGAGAAAAGGAGAGAGATTGGCAGAGAAAATGAAAAAAATTGGTAAGTTCTTTTATACACATCTGTGTATTTATATTATAACCTCGCCTAATTTAAAAAAATATATTCCCAAAGGTTTAGAAACAACACTGTAGGCAACTTCCATTTTTAAAAATGCTAATAAATATATTTTCTACAGAAAAATGAACAGAAGAGAGTATTATTTATACCATTTCTGTATGAAGCCCTAACACGTCATACATTTTTGATGAAGCTTTTAGGACTAAAACACTTAAAAGTGTGATGTAAACGTAGTCACATTTGCGAACTTTTTGGCACATATGCTTTCTACTTTGCTAATTAGTAAGCTTAACCCAAATAATGCTAGGATCTGTTGAATTTTGAATTACATTAGCTTATTGTTGTAGTGACTTTGATTGGTAGGTCGGAGATAGTGGGTTCGATTACTCAGGCCAGAATTCAGATAAGATAAAGAATTATAATTTTTGTATGTAATTGCTTTTTGATGGTATCCCAGTATTAAATCTATAATAATTACGAAAACGAAGATATTTTTACAATTTTAAGTATTAATTTTATATATAAACTCCTTACATATGTATACATAACGTATACAATATATAAATATTTGCCTTGAATTGGGATAGAACCTCCAAACTGTGGTATAGTAGTAAAGTCTCGGTAACCAGATGACTGTTGGTTAATATCTTAGGCAAAAGCTTAAAAAAATATTTTAGCATTAAACTTACAATTTAAACGTAAAAAAATTAAAAAAGAATAAGTAAAATCTCATCTCAGTAATTAATTCAAACTGATTGACGGCTCGGAGGGTGGATTATCTCGAAAAGTTATTAAATGCGACAACATGGTAAACACTTTTAATAGTAAATCTTCAACTTGTTATATAACATTATAATACATAATGCTTATTACTATATAATATAAAACAAAGTCGCTTCCCGCTGTCTGTCCGTACGTATGCTTTGGACTTTAAAACTTGACGACGGATTTTGATGCGGTTTGTTTTAATAGATAGAATGATTCAAGAGGAAGGTTTATATGCATTTTTAAGTTTTCTATTGTGATGTCTTTCACATGGCCAATTATTTATTGCACTTTCAAGAGTAGTCTCTAAAGAAAATATATTTGTATTGTGTAATGACAAAAAAGCTGTGAACGTTGTATATAATAGCACCCTGTAGTATATTTAGAATCAGCATTGTTGTCGAGTGACACTGGGGCGGGTCGCTAGTACTATTTATATAAAAACTTAAATTTGAAATGATTAAGTTATATATTGTAAATATTAATAATTAACTGACGGGTATATTATTATTTTTAAGTGTTATTCTGTTATACAATAATAAAAAAAAACCATTATTAATCCAAGCAACGTCCAGAGAATGTGTGACTTGGTGGTCAGAGCGCTTTGAGGCTTCCACGGTCCACGAGTTCAAATCTCGCTGTCGCTACGTCTACGTCTCTGGGACGGTGATCGCTAGCTTATCACTTAACGCTTGTCTAATACGTGCTGCGTTGAGTTCCAACACTATAATAATCCAAATTCAGGCGGATAGCGGAGAATGGAGTTAAACATTAGATTTAACATTAGTGTTTTAACATTAGATTTTCTCTGGTTTCTGGTTTCCAGTTGGTGAAGTGTAAAATTTATCTATTTGTAATTTAAAAAATATGTGCAACTAGAGAGTTATCTCAGCTTCGTTCAGCTGCAATAAATTTCACTATAAAGTAAATGTTTTTAAACTTTTAATTTAATTTTGCACCTTCATCATATTTTATAAATCTAATTTATATTTATTTATTTCTTTATATATTTATGGAATAAAACATATAACGATCATTAAAGTATTTAAAATAAAGATTTACAATATATGTATATATATATATATATATATATATATATATATATATATATATATATATATATATATATATATATATATATTTAACTATTTAGGAATTCACACGAGAAATTGTATAGCTCACACTTATTGTGTCATCAACAACCGATTCTGGTGTACACAGTAAGCACACCTACGAATACTTTTTACTTAAAAAAAATCATATATTTTTTTCTTTGATTTATCCGGATTATTGTTTAAGTAAAATGTGACATATTATTATTATATTTTTTAACTAAGAATGATCTTGTTAGTATGTATGCATACTAACAATAAACAAAGTTTTTATATTGGCAAAATTAAAACAGATTTCTGTTGTTAATTCATGTACCAGAATAAAACATGCTTAAAGTATATTAAATATATAATATGTTATATATATTAATAAGTATATAATAATGATTTAGAGTATCCAAACTGAGTGTTTATTCATATTTTGTATTATTGAGGACCATCGTGGTACAGAGGCATAGCGTCTACCCGTAAACGCGACGGTTTGTGGGTTCGATTCCGACTCGGGGAGAATGAAATATTTTCATTTTCTTCGCCCTGGTAACGAGGCAAAGCGCGGTGTTCAGTTTCGCCACTCAACACGCAATGCCTCGAAAGGCTAGAAAATTTATATACATAATATATTTACAAATCTATAGATTATTTACGGCCACAAATTGTTCTCTTTTTAAATCAATAAATATTAGACTTCACGTTGTATAATACGTTTATTTGCTATACTAAAAATAATGTTCATATATTTATTAAGGCAATCAAAACATAATATATCTTTTAAATTAAACAATATATAATATATGTGATATCTACCTGAATACGAATTATACACCCGCATATAGCTATATCCATATATATATATATATATATATATATATATATATATATATATATATATATATATATATATATATATATATATATATATATATATATATATATATATATATATATATATATATATATATATATATATATATAATTCTTTATTTTTTTTTCATACATTCGCTCACTCTATACATATATTCACTAAACTAAAACACAAAAACTTAATATCGTTGGCGATGTAAATGAATTGATGGAGTGCGTGTGAAATACATATTTACAGTGAGAGGACCGTTGTTAGAATTTTCAATTTAATTTTGTGCTTGTCTATAGAGCATATATCCTGAATTTAAGAGAACTCATTTCTTATATTATATTATTATATAAATTATCTAGAAAAATCCTTTTTAGTATGTACATAGTACATTTTGCGTTGATAACGTTTCATATTAAGATCAAATTCCAACTTTGTTAATTAAGAAACTCGGATTCCGTTACAAGGTGACATGGATTCTTGCTTAACTTCAAGAAGGCAATTAACGGCGAGGATTTATAATAATTATATCTTTTTTTATCCATATCTATCATATAAAGGCCATTGACAGTGTAAGCTACATGTTTAGTAGTTTTAGGTTCCATTTAAGCTTTAAACTTTATTTTGACAAGAAAAAGCTAAGCATTGATTTTCCTGACATTTCCTAAGTCTCGAATAAGGGCGGTAAACGGAGAACAAAGTCTATTGATGCTAGATTTCTCTGCTAACCCATAGGCTATAGAGGTGGAATTAAAAAAAAAACATAAACACGTATATAAATGACAATATATGAAAATAAGTACATGGAACCCTTGTATATAATAAAAAATTAAGCTATTTATTTATTCATTTACATATTACAAAATCGAAGATTTCCAATGATTTATTTCAAATTTATCGCTATGACACTAATTGGGCTTATATTTGTTTTAATACAACCATCTAACCTATAAACTATGAAACAGCTTCATGTTTGTCCCGCATACAGCAGGGTAGACAGAGGAAATCTAGTGTTATGACACTCCGTTCCCTACTTTCCACCCAATGTTCAAGACGTTCTTCTCCTTATTACCAGAGCGACCTACTGAAAATAATTAATTTCGTCGAATGGGAATCGAACCCACAACCGTCGCGTTATCAGTCATGCACTGCACCACTGCACTATGAGAGCCCCATAAATATAAACTATCATATACAAAATATAAACGAATTTACACTCACACAGAAACAACCTGTAGTATTAATAAGTAAGTGGCTATCTCCGTATAACGAGGTGTCGGACGGAGCTTAAGAGAAATGAGTTTGCAACTTCGCGAAGGCATTCCGTCTAATACCCTCGAAAGTTGCGAGGTCAATTAGTTTTAGAGATATGAAAGCGATTTGTTATTAACAAGATTGAGAACTTAAATTGTGTTCGAATTTCGAAAAATCGAGGGCAAATTGATGTTATAGTGTTTGTATATTATAGAACACCCTTAAGATTATCTTGCTTTGGCCATATCACGGAGACAGCTGACTATCTTTAATAATTACGACGTCCTACAGACAGATCAGTCTGATGATGGATCGATACCATGGGCATACCAGAGACTGAAGCATCGCTACAAAGGCATATCAGATCCTTTAGCATTGAAGAAAGAAATCTAATTATATTAAAATGTTTGCAAAACTAAAGCTTAGCTACTAGCCAAGAGCCTATACCACTAGAACATGTTTTCTAATCTTAATATTCTATCAAATACACGAATGCCTATAGTAAAAGCTTTACCCATACGACCTTGGTTGACCTTCGAGAACTGTTTGCCTGGAAGAGATCACATTTAGTGATAACCGTCGCCATTTTCACATTTTCTAGATTTTCTAGATTTTAAATAAAAGGAGCTTATGAGATGAGCGGGCATGACGCATTGTATATTTATATAACTAAATATATATATTTATAAACCTATACAAATATTATGTTATATGAATAATTTTTTATAAATAAAAGATATATTATCCTGCATACTCAACTCTCCGCATTACTTTAAATTTTTTTTTCAGGTTCAGTAAAATAAAAATTAAAAAACAATTTTTTTTTATTAAAAAAATATCAAGAGATTCCTATACAAATATAGAACTTACAACGGAATGAAAACGATACTTATATTAAATAGATAATAGATATAATAGATATAGATAGCAAAATCTTTTTAATATCAGCTTTAGCAGGCGAAGTTAAATTTTCAAAGTTTCTTGCACGCATGGGGTCGTCTAACTTCGTTAATTAGACAAGTTCGGGCCAAATATCATGTAAAAGAATAATTACATGCGCTTAACAGATTACTTATAGAAGCATATATATATCAATATATATATATATATATATATATATATATATATATATATATATATATATATATATATATATATATATATATATATATATATATATATATATATATATAATATGTCAGACATTTCTCCTGAAATCAAAGAGATTTCTCTATAGCTTCTCTCTTTATTTGCCCTTCAACGTAATGACGTGTTAATCGGCACAGTTAATTTAAAAAGTATACAAAATAGTAGCACAAAAGCGGTGATGAAAATCGCCGCATATATGTACATATATATGTATGTATATCCATAGAATTATTTGAATATATGTGGATTCTAACATCCAAAGTTGTTAACAAGCGTATTAAAGTTCCCCGTCATGAGATGTGAACATGAATGAACGTGATTCAAAACATGTTCCAAAATCATCTTTTGTTTCTAAAATAGGGAGAGCATATAAACATATATATATATATATATATATATATATACATATATATATATATATATATATATATATATATATATATATATATATATATATATATATATATATATATATATATATATATATATATATATATATATATATATATATATATATATATATATTTTGGAGTGGAGAGTGATAGTAAAGCGCGGCGCTGAGTTCCGCCACTCAACACGCAATGCCTGTAATAATATAATATAATATATTCATAATGAAATACAGACGTTTCGTTACAAAATTTTAGTTTTTATTTTTTGTTGTTTCTTATATATTATTTCTGTACATATATACATTCATTCATTTATTTCATAATTTATTTTTATGTACTAAAGTACATACTGTTACAGTACCACAGCATCACAATAGTCTGTATATCATAAACATAATTTTTCACATTTTTTCGTCGCTTTCATTAAAAAGTAATAATGATGTGCTCTACACAGCGAGAGTGTCTCGTAATAAATTATTATTACTCTCAAAGCGGCGTCCTCTCGAGTCTTGCGTCATATACTATGAGTATAAATATTACTGTACTATATGTTCTGTAATTTGACAGCATTATGGAGAGGTCATGTGGTCAGTTCTGAATGGAGGGAGGGGGAGGGGGTTTGGTGGGGTATAATAAAAAGACACAGTACAGCGTTGAGTTACGCCAGTTAGTTTAATTGAGCACAAATTTTTCTTTAAACATAGGGCAAACTAAGCAAATCTTAATTTTTTTTTTGCATTTAGTATGCATGCATCTTTATATTTTAGGTACTTAAAGGGTCCTTAATATTGAAACGTGAAATACAATTTTTATCCTATATATTTAGTCTTTCTTTTCCTATTCTCGATATCGATATATAGCATCGACATACTCATTCATAACTATAGCGTATATAACAAAATATTGACTGCGCAAAAAAAAAAGCAAAATTCTAAGCATTCTAACAAGGACAGACCCAGAGTCTAGCTACTTTACCGACATTTAAAACATTTTTCATTGTATAAATGGAAAATATAAAATAAGATTTGTAAAAAATAAAGAACTTATTAATCTTCTAGAATTATGCTGCTCTAGTTTTACGCGTATTTCGTATTTAGCATGGAATTATGGTGATTCTTCAGTGACGTCCTTCTATGAGTCGTTTTTCAAGTTTATTTTTCAAAGTGAATATATCAGATGTCTTCGTATTTTTTATATTTATATTTAACTATGCAAATTTTTAGTTCTTAAGCGTATATAATATACTAAACAAAGAAAATCTAAACCAAGGGCAAGTATACGTTTTGAATTTCATCAAATCGATTCCGAAGAGCCTTAGCAATGTGAGCTATTTAGGGTTAGTATTTGGAAGTTACGTGAGTAATTTTAGATTAGATAATGATACGAAGGATTCTGAAACGCTCACAAATAGAATTCTTCCCTCTTTTACATGAAATTAGGGGTTTGTTTGCTTCATCCAAGTACAACGTACGTGCGGTGTTAATGCTACCTTTTTTAACATGTAGAGAAACGAAGGAAATGCTTTATACTTTATTTATACATACCGTATGAAGATATATAACAGGTATATCAAAATGTAAAGGTATCTATACAAAAATTCTGCTATGCCAGTGTGTACAGAAACAGAGTCTCCAATCGTACTCTAATACTTTAATTGTATCTAACTATAGCGTGGTGTGGAACAAGGAGATCTTTTATCTCCGAAACTGTTAGCAGCGATGTTTGAGAACATTTTTAAGCTCCTGGATTGGAATGTATACTGTATAAACATTAATGACGAATGCCTTCCACGTCTTCGTTTTGCCAATCATGTAGTAGTACTGGCTGAGGCAATGGTAGACCTGAACACAATGCTCGAAGATCTCAATAGTGTTTCACAAAGAGCAGATTTATTAAGATAAATTTGCAAAAAAATAAATATATCGAATATCCAATCGAATGTGCCACTTGAAGCAATTATGTTTTGTTCTTTTCTACGCTCTGGTAACACAAAGTATGGTAAGGTATTGCTTTCCACTTTCAACGCGCATAATATCGAATTCGGAAGGAGAACGGAGAGTCTTCTCGTTAATTGACATTAAGTTACGTGCAGGAATTTGCTTCATAGAACTCGTTCCCGTTATCTTAATTAAAAATACGTTCTACCTTTCAACAAACACTATCTTAGTTTTGTAATTTAATTACAATCTAAATACTTCACAGAGCACACTACAAGTACAAAACTATAGTAAAAAGCTGTATTTCTTCAAAAACACTAGATAAATATTTTCAAAGCGTTTAGTACTTCGGATGCTAGCGCCGTGTCAATAAAAAGGAAAGTTTTCAAACGATTGTTCTTGTTCAGAAAAGTAAGGAATAACTCTATGTTTTTGTTATTCTTTTATACACAGTGGTGGATATATTCTTTTTGCTAAAAGCTTTAAAAAAAAGTTATATTATATTGTTTTGTTAGTATTTTTTTTTGTATTAGCTTAAATTGTAGTTTTAAATATGGAATTTTGAATTGTAAGGTAGTTTAACGCGGAACAAGATTGAATTTTAATTTCAAATAATCTGTTTCTTGACTATTTCTCATTTTAAGAGAAGTTTACAAAATATTCTCTAATATTTTCGATCTCATTATAAAAGCATGAACAAACTGCATTAAAATCCGTCCGCTTAAAATATTTTAGAGTACATTAGTAAAAATGCACTCGGTTTAATATAATGTGAAGATAAAGAAGATGTTGTCTCTAAAGCGGGTACATACATATTTTTATTATTTTTTCCTGTTACAAACTAATTAGCTGTCAACAGGTTATTTTCTTACATTTTCATAAAATATTGAAAATAATTCCATATTATTACTGTAAATGAAACTGTCATCCACTTGCCTATAGGATTCAAAACCCCCCTTCCCCCCTATATAACGAGGCATGCCTAAATTATATAACACAGCGCCTTAACGTGATAATACTTAGAATATCTAGGACAATCTTGCAATCAATTCACACCTCAAAGAGACTCGTTAGACCAAAATGGATGAAGCACTGTAGTAACCCTTATTTAAATTCCTTTGGTTTCATTCGACCAATCACAGTGGATTGTTCTATTTGTAAGGAGAAATGCAATAGCCGTAATAATTATTGTTTTTGATACCATAATTGTGCAGTTGCTTGGTGCACTTCTAACAGTACAGTGGTCGTCAGTTCGAACTGAACTCAACTGGAAAATTGACAGTTCGATTTTTTTATGAGTTCATTATTTATAAATATTAGATTAAACTTTTTTTTTAATTTTCCGGTTTGGTTAGAACAACCTGTAGTTAGAAAATTAGACATTGAGTTCATGTTAAATTGAAGTAAGCCTAGAAAAATAAGTTTCTTAATATTATGTTTTATAAAAGCTAATATGCGTGGCGATATGTAGAATAATCTTGATAGTTAATTTTCATCTCTAAGCAATTATTAAGTGGATAGAATTAACTTTTATTTGGACTTTTTGTGGTAGTGAATAAAAATATAAGCTCTGTAATAAGCTTTTAAAGCTTATCGTTGAACAATTGGGAAATATTGTATACATAATGATTTCAATACGAAAATTCATAAATACTCAATTACTTATTCGGCTACAAAAACGCAGATATGAGTTCTGACAATAAAAAAAATCTTAACAAGATTTTGTTTCCGCTTATTATATTAACTTTATCATAATAAAAGGATCAATGGAAAATTATATAGTATATTATAATTATAGCATAGAAGTAAATAATAAAGAATAGAAATGAAAACAATTTAAATTTACATATTTGCTCTAGTGGTGATCAAACCCATAACTACCTAGGTACAACCACTGTCACTTTACCATAATATATACTGTAGCGATACACGACATTCTTTTATTCAAATTCCACTGGTTTTATTCGACCAATCACGGCAGATTGTCTCGTTTGTAGAGGGAAATGCAAAAACTGAAATAAATCTCGCACCAAGACGTTGCCGATTTGCACTGGCTCCCATTTAAATTCCAACGCTGTGTGCTACCCTGGAGTTTTGCTATAAACGGTTATCTATCGAGTTTTTCGTGAGAATTACCTGAAATCTATATTATAATATTATTACATTTTGCTTGTACTAGAATTACTAAGAGTCACAGAGGAAGATTTCATTTTTTGCTTTTCGTTTTTGTCCTCTAAGCGTCCTCCTCTTTTGTTTCTCACAGCAGTATTTAATGTAACGTAACGGGATTTGAACCCGTACCTCTTGATTATTTCATCCGGGACGGTTTAAAAGAGAACAAACAAAAATGTTTACAAAAGTGGTTGATTTCTCTCTCTCTCTCTTCACACTTAATCCCGCATATAAAAATTAAGTAAAGGGAACCTAATATCAATACAATTTGAAATAGCGTAGAAAAATGTCACTACAATATCTTTCTTTTTTTCAAACAAAATTATTACGTTAACAAAAACAAAAAAAAAAAATAGAAACTAAAATAGAACTATCCTTTAGTACAATTTCCACGTCCTTTGTGCAAATTACGAGTCTACAAAAATATATTTGTACATAAACACATACATACATATATACATACATATGTATATATTTAGTTTGGAAAGCAAACCCCTAGTAAATTGAAAAGTTTTCACAAACAATGAATTGTCGTAGTAAGGGTAGCTCATTTGAATTCGGTCTCGCTATTTGAATTGTAGATTTTACTGCCTTTAATCTAAAACCAACGGTGGATGATACTGAATGTACCATTATCCTACTAATTAAAGACAGATGGATACTCTCGAGAGGCGAAATTGTGGTTCGCTTTAAATATTTATAAACGTTCTCTATGGGATTTTTATGTGGGTTGACAGATTTTTTATGGGTTCCAAGCATTTTTTTTTTGTATAACAGGGTAGGTGGTGAAAAATCTATTTTTAGAACAACATTTTTCGCTTTTAGACTGAGTTCGGGATATTGTGCGTGTAATGGTGGTGTTTTTTTAGCTTTTACTGTACTGCTATCTCGCACATCGGCAGAATAAACCTAGTGTTAAGACACTCCGCTCCTTTCCGCCTTTCGAGATATTGCGTGTTGAGTGGCGGAACTCAACACCGCGCTTTGGCCAGAGCGAAGAAAATAAAAATAATTCATTCTCCCCTCATGGGAATCAAATCGACAAACCGTCGAGTACAGGCAGGCCTCTGCGCCATGTCGGTTCTTAATCAACTGTAATTGTAAAAATTCAAAATTTACCTTAAAAACAATGATTGGTCTAATAATTTAATAATCATCAATCAAACATATAAATACACATACATACTATATGATGAAGTCAAATTCATATTATAGGAATAATAATCACATTTAAAATACATTATCTGATTCTCCCAAACAAAATGCTAACTAAATATTGACTAAGATTTTTTTGCCTCAACTAATTTTTGCTTTCCCTAGTGAGCGTTATGTTTCTAAATATACATTATATATATATTTTTAATTATAATAGTGACAGGTACAAATCATTTGGGTTACGTAAAGGTAGTGGGTTTGATCTGGTCGTGGAGTACTGAATTATATGAACTAAAGGACCCGTGGACGTGTAAAATACGAGTTGCCATAGCAACGTGTATGTCACTTTATACAAAAGTTATACTATAATTATGCTCTTTGGTTTTTGTGATATTTATATGTATTAAATAAAACTTGGCGTGTAGTCCGTGGTCACGGTGCAAAGTGTTCGAAACGTCGGGTTTCCAAAAAACCTCAATGTACGCGATTAATCCGGTTAAGCTGTTATATTTAAAAGTTCCATTATTATCACAGTGTGTGTAATGCTTTATTTATTGATTTAATTTATTTTATAAGCAATATTATTGCCACAAACACACAAATTATGAGTCCTTCGTCCTTGCAATTTTCGTAAAAATGAGTCCAAAGTTTTATATTGTTGTTGTTGTAGTATAGTGCGGTATTGAGATCCAGCACTCCACATGTAATTTTTCACAAATTCAAGAGAAAATTGAAAGACGAAGTATCTGGAAACTACCTACTAACAGCCTACCTTGCTGTATGAGAGATGGAGAAAAAAGTAAATAATAGATACATAAATATTTGAAATTTGCAATGAAAATATCTAAGCCAAACTTTCATACTAACACACATATATATATATATATATATATATATATATATATATATATATATATATATATATATATATATATATATATATATATATATATATATATATAAACCTCGTAAAACCTTTCACGTTATCCATAAAATTACTGTTTTTATTACCATTAAGGAGTTATTTCACATCTTAGAATAATATATATTATGAGAAAGTCGTAAAAAATTGAACGTAATGGGATTTAAACCCATACCATGGTCTTGGACACATTCAATTTTATTGTTTTCTTTACTACGTTCCCGATAAATATTTTCACAAAAATGTAAAAAAATTTTAAAGTATGATCTTTGCAGCTTTTATTAGTTTCAAACCTCCAAATTTAATTTGATTCAGAAGTTGCTTTAAGTCTTAAGTAGTTTAGTTTACAAACTCTCTTCTAATTATGTTAGAAAGTTAACAAAAAGGAAAAGATTAACGAGCTCATAATTAAATATAGAACATTATTTGTTGTTAACCGGTTATTTTAGTGACGTAACACTCTTCTAGTGTGTTACGTCACTAAAATAACTCAAAAATGTTATTAAGACGATGCTTGCAAATAACATAAAAGATAAATAAAGATAGATCGATGTAAAAATAAAGATTGTTACCTCTAGCTCTTACAAGAAAGAAAGCAGAGAGAAAAGCTGACTCTTGCTTTTCTCTCTAAGAGAGATATGAGGATCACCATTAATTTTTCATTTTCCCATATGTATAGAAATATTGCGTGCTAAGTGACGCAACTCAACGTTTATATCGTTTATAATATAGTTTCGGTAACATCACTGTGCTTCTAGCGTAAAAAAGGGAAAAGCTTTGGTCGTATTCATTTCAGTTAATTTTTAATTTAATAACCATTAAAATTAAAAATCTATTAGCAAGATGAAATAAGTTTCTACAATTACTTTTTTTTTTGTAATAAAATTTCATCTGTCATCTGCCATCTGGCTCCTAAATATCATTGTGGTGCAATAGAGCAATGCCAGTCTACACGCAACAGTTCTTGGTTCGATACCCAGTCGTAGATGTGAACTATTTTCAGCGCGGCGTTGAGTTCCGTTATTCAACACGCTATATTTCAAAAGGTTATTTTAACATATAATAATTTATAAATTTATATCGTGAACTAAAAGAAATTCCGCGTAAAACATTGAATAGTGGGATTTACACCTACACTTTTTTAATATTGCAATATTATAGACTACTTGGATGTATTCCAAAGAGTGTGGATTCAATGCAAATTTATATTTATATATATATATATATATATATATATATATATATATATATATATATATATATATATATATATATATATATATATATATATATATATATACATTGAACCCACACTCCTTATATATATATATATATATATATATATATATATATATATATATATATATATATATATATATATATATATATTATATATATATATATATATTATAATTCTGCTTATATTCATGTCAATAAAATATAACTTGGTTATTGCAAATTCGTTGGCGTGGATTGTAAATCATTTTCTAATTTTCGAATTTCCGGAAATAAACTCTTAGTAATTTCCTAAAGTGCCCAAGAAACCTAAATGCCAAACATCAAGGGACTCATTATCGAAAGAGAATTGCCATAGCATAGCAGAATAAACATGTATTTTGTCAAACATATGGCAGTATGTGTAAATTTCTTTTAATTATTTAAAATATTTACAATGTGGTATTTAAAAAAAATATAAATATAAAGTTTACTTAAACTTTATATTTATATTTATATTAATTTCATACATTGCTTGTTAAAATGGGTTAATACATAGGTGTATATAGAAATAGTGGAAGGTATACGGAGTTTTAATAATTTACGTTCTAATAGAACTTTCATAATTTAGTTCGTTAATATGGTACGCGTTCGCATAATAACTGTACTTTCTTACGACGACACCCATGGGCGGCTAGAATTGCTCCCTTACCATGAAATTATATATTTAACGCCCCTTATTAATCTAAGTCAGGTATAAAAAGTTATAAAAAAATTAATCATGTGATTTCTTTTATGGAATAAATACGTCCATTTAGGTTTACCTAGAGATAAATTTTAAAATAGTAGCTTCACCCTATATCCTGTATAAAGCAGGGTAGGCAGAGGGACCTAGTGTTTCCGCCCAATTTTCGAATCAATTAAGCCCCGAAATCTTGTTACCAGAGCAAAGAAATGACAATAACTCATTTCCCCGGATGGGAATCGAACCCACAACCGTCATATTTACAGTCAGCCACGGTGCTACTGCGCCACAATAGTCTTAAAATTAAAAACAAAAACATGCTTTTGTAGAAAAAAGAACTAAAAAGGAAAAAAAACATACCTATTTGAATTAAATAAAAAAAATGCGATGTCAAAAAGCGTGAGGTGCTTTTTAAGTAACCTATTAACACTATACACCATATTTTAACTAATAACACTAATGACAATGCCCAAGCTAATAAACAGTTTAAATATATATATATATATATATTATATATATATATTATATTATATATATATATATATAATATATATATATAATATATCTATATATATATATAGATGATATATAGATTAGATTATATATATATTAATAATAGATATATATATATATATATATAGTATATATATAATAGTAATAGATTAGATATTAAGGTATAAGAATAACAAGTGAAACAGAATTATTCCTTCTATATTGCGTCTATAAGTGATTCTAATTTCAACTCCGCCCTTATTTATATACCATGACAATTTATTATATCAGCGGTAACAACTTTTTCTAATTTATAAATTAAAATCAAAATTTAAAAATCGTTTTAAAATATTTGCGATTTCACTTAGTTGTCACCGGAAAACGACATAAAGGTTTGTTTTAATAAGGCAATTCACTTTAGCTTTGGAAGCTTCTAAGAATATTTTATTAACAAGCTTTCCTTCATTTAAATCGATTATGTTCCAAATATATTTGTATATTCTCATCTTATTCTACTTGTTAATACTTATAAGTATGATTTTTTTTTAACAATTATAGTTTTTAGAATTCCTTATAACGAATATCTACGTATTGATATACTTTTATCTACGAATGAAAATCTAAACCTTTGTTGTCCATATATCTATGTATTGATTTGTCTATCTATCGATTTGAACTAACCGACAGACGAACAGTCGAATGTGTCTTCTTAACTCTTGCTTCAAGGAACTTGTAAAGATACTAATACTTTGAAACTTGAATCTATGATTCCTTACCGGACTTTCACCACATAATTTAGCATCAAACAACCTGTTCTTGTAATAATAATATAATTAAGTATAGAACCCTCCATACATTAATTCAACATACACTTGCTCGGTATTTCATATCATTTAAATTCATTCGCCAATTAAACGTTAAAGAAAAGAGGTTACTTTTATATATATATTATATATATAGATATATATATATATATATATATATATATATATATATATATATATATATATATATATATATATATATATATATATATATATATATATATATATATATATATATATATATATATATATTTCTTTTTTTTTTTCCTCTGAATATATTTAACCTTCTTCTTCAATGTAACATAAAATAATTATTATTTTTATTTCTAGCAAGAAGGGATCTCCTACATCATGACTATTTTATTACTGTCTTGTCTTGTCCGTCCTTTTCCTCCCCATTACGTCCAATGCCTTAAGGTTGCCTGGAGACTGTACCTGTTGCCTGTGCTTTCTTTATATCGTGTATTTGTTATGGGCGTACAATAGATATTATTATTATTATTAGATTATCTATACTAACGTTATACAGATAAATAATTTGTTTAATTGATTACGTTAATCTTAGGAAGACTAGATTGTCCATTTATTGAATTATCAAGGAAGGCTATATATAAGCTTTATTATATTATGTTAGTCGTTTTAAAGTAATCCACACAGCTTAAAGCTTAAAATATATGAAAATTGAAATAAACAATCTGAAACGAACTCGCGAAAAATTTTAATTACAATTTTAATATAAAGCTTTTAATCATTGGATATCATTAATATTTTAATGAAGGGCGTACTACTTAAATGTGATTAATTTAATAATAATTGTACAGTGTTTTGATGTGTTTCTAAAGTTTGTTTTTATTATATTCTTGTTTATTATTAAAGGAGACAAAATTAGAAAAGATGGAAACAGAAAAAACATATAAAAGATATTATTTTATTTATTTTTAGTATACGTTTGTTTACACGTATTCTAATATTTAAACTAAACTAAACTAACTAAATATTTTAACTAAAACTAAATATTTTAACTAACTAACTAAATTTAAATGGTAATCGAACCTGTGCTTCTTGGAAACTATACAAACCACTCTGAATACTAAGCCATACGTTTAGATCATGTTGTTAAAATCTAACTTCAGATAGATATCCTATTAATGCAAGTTTAATCAAGACAAGCTCAAGAGAATTTCAATATGGCTCATATGTACGCATTCTAGCTATTTGACTCATTTACTGTGAAAGTTTCATATATACATATGTTACCCCATAGCTTTGTGATTTCAAGGAAAATTAATCGGAAATTTTTGAAGGTCTGTTGGTAGAAGGTTATGTAAAAAACATGAGGATGTATGAAGAGTATATCTGTATACAGGGTCCATAGCGTTTGGTGCTATGTTTTCTCTGGCTTCCAAGGTTTATTTCCACTCTAATTAGAGATATCGGAAAAACTCTAGGCCACTTTGTTTTATTAGAGTGGGAAAATTAAAAATAATTAAATTTTGGATTTTGTTTGATGTTTTTTTTTTTATATTAATGAAAATAAATTGACTGTAAATACAATTACAGAGTATTGGGGTCTAGTTTCGTTTACAGATATAATAATAAAGAGTAAAATATCAGTCAAGTGCGAGTTGAACTCGCGCACCAAGGGTTCCGTACGAATGATAGGTCATTGGTAAGTACAACTTGTAAATGCTGACAAATTTAAATTTGTTTTAAAAAATTACCTTGACAGATGGACAGAAATGCAGACAGAAAACAAAGTGATCCTAAAACAATTCCGTCCAATTACCAAAATATTTCTTAAAGAATAATTTCAATATATATATATATATATATATATATATATATATATATATATATATATATATATATATATATATATATATATATATATATATATATATATATATATATATATATATATATATATACGTGCTTTTTATTAAAAATTAAAATGTATTTAAAACGTTTACATTTTATGAAATAAAAGATCTAAGTTGCAATAGTTTTAATAACGATCTCTTGAGGTCACTTTGACATCAAATGAAGTAAACAGAATACCGCAGCTTTCTTACTATTCTACTGATAAGGCATTTGAAGAATAGTAAAAAATATACGGTAAAACCTGAGCAACTTATATATATTAAAAAGTCTAGAATAAAAGCATTATTAAGTCTTTTTAATGGTTCTTATAGTTATAGTTTTTTGTATAACTTCACACTATCCTCCATCTTTGTTTTCTTGACATAGGGAACATAGTGTTACGACACTCCGTTCTCCATGCACCGTCCAATTTTCTAAACCTTTCGTGTTTAATGGCGAAACTAGCCTTAAATAATTTAATGTAAAGACAACTAGTAAAATTCAGATATTTAGTACTTTAGTATTTTAGTCAGATATGCTTCTATAATCTCACACAAAATAAATGTTATAAAAAATGTATAAGCTGTATGAAGAAAATTAAAACATATTTGAAATTGAATCTCTATTGTAAAAAATATTTTAGTACAAAAACTCACCAGCAATAAAGCACAGTCCAAAAATATCCAGTCGTCAAAGTTTTTCACAAAAATTTCGAAACAAACTTCAAAGTTTCGTTCAAAATCCACAACGAATTTCACGTCCACCCTGTATAAGGTACGCTAGAATACTGAATAGGATGAATACTCTGAGAGATAAATACAAAAATAATAATACATTAGATAACCTAGCGTCAAACGAAATTGAACTCTACATTCAAACAATTAAAAGCTGCGAAAATTTTCACAACTTCATCCAAAGAAAATAGTATAAAGCTCAAAGTGTTTTTCGCTTGCAAAATCCATTTTAGCTCTTATCGTAGGGGGGTAAGGTGGAAAATGTTTTTTTAAGCTTAAGCACACATGGCTGCGGTTAACATTTGGTGGGTACCCGATTTCATATGGACACTAATTTGTGTTACAAAACTCGGGAATGCCACATGTAATGTGCTTGATTGATGCGCTTTTCCTTGTAGCGTTTCCTTTATTGTAACTTATACTGGTGTAGGCGAAGGTGTTCTTAATATTTATTACGTTTATATCTTAAATATTGTTATAAAAGGCACATATTAGTTATTCTGTATGTTTATTTGTTACTAATTAACTCAAAAACATAAGTGATTACTTTTATAAAATTGCATATTATAAAATAATTGTTTAGCGTACCAGAAGAGGTCTACATACCGCTGCGCGCAATGAGGGAGACCTTTTGTCCAGCAATAGACTTCTCTTGACTGATATGATGATGATGATTCAGAGTATTTTACTTCGTTCTAATATAGTTAGTATAGCAGCTATAAATATTTAAAACCTCTTAAGATCTAAATATTTTAAGTTCCTTATCAAAATAGTTCAATTAATCCAACTAAGGTATATGTAGGATGGATAGAACATGGAGAACTAAGTGACTCATCTCTTAGAATTCTCGGCCTAATTTTTAATTAATAATTTATAAAAGGTAACAAAAAGCTTGTTGTAGCTAAAACACTGTAGGTCGCTTTATATAATATTTTATACTAAAACAGCGCCAAGTGAATATCTTATATAAAAACAAAGACGTTTTATGGTCCGTAAACATTTGAAAGCCCTTCAGGGAAATGTTTATACCTATAATAAAGATCTGGCGTGATCTGGCAACACAAAATACGTAGTTAAGTTCCGCCACAGTGTATACGTAAACTCCAATGGTAAAAACTTAAATGTTGTATCACTCAGTCTTGGCACGCACTTCCTGCTTATATTGTAAGACTAGATTTTACCTGCGATTTCGCCCATATGCTTACATATTTAAGTGCCCAAGGTCCACAGCCACAGGTATAGTGGGTTAAATCAAAACGAATAACGTGATATAATGTATAGCCAACAACCTTGTTTAATAAATCTATTGACACAAATATTTTTAGTAATTCTAAACTTATGCGATCAACCAAAGGAATTCTCAGCTTCATATATTATATTATAAAGCTTAGGTGATAGCCCCAAATCTTTTGATTTAATTTATATTATGTTTCTCTGTAAAAAATCTCAAGTTTAAAAAGAACCCAGCTCTTTAGAATATTTGCGTAAGGACTCAAGACCAACACGTACAAGCCCCTTAGAGAAGATCATACGTTTTCATATGATGCCATAGTCAAGATCCATGTCTGGGAAACCATAATTGCCTTAAAATGGTAATAGGGCGTTCGAAATCTGGTAAATATAGTTAATATGTAAATATTAACTAGTACTATCAAATAGAGCTTGGACCAAATGATTTCTGGGCTATTAAATTGAATTAACTGACTTTCATCTTTTTCACAGTTTCAAATTGAATAGTAGATAAGCCTCTGCCAGCTAGCAGCATAATACTTTGGGCATAAATTTGGTACATTTAGCTAGGTCTGGTGGTTGCCGAAAGGTGTGCACCAGTTTCAATACCACGACAAGCTTTTAAGCCAGTGTCCCTGTTATTCCACAGATTGAGGACTTCACCATTCCGAGGGTTACGTGACAATCTGGCAAAGGCGGGGTATAAATGGCATTTCCCTACAAGAGGTGTGGTGTCATATATATATAATATATATATATATATATATATATATATATATATATATATATATATATATATATATATATATATATATATATATATATATATATATAAGATTTGAAGCTGTTACTTAGACATAGCATGTTAGGTGAAACAGAAATAGCTCAACTATTAAAACTATAACACCATATAATACCAGTGCGAGTAAAATAAAGAACAATAGGCAACGGAAGTTGGTAAAATCGATAGAAGTTTAAAACAGCATTTTTACATAAAAAGTCGCATACAGTGTATACAAAATTGCAATATCTTTTTGTTTGGGTGTATTTTAATTAAAATCATTGTAGTGCATAAAATAAAAGATTATGCTTTGTTTTGTATGAAAGTAACCTATTACCATAGTAAAATTATGTATTATTACGGTAATGTTGAATTTCGGGTTCACGCTGTATCCCGCATATTGCAGGATAGGCTGAGGGTTAGAGCTTAGTGTTAACTCACTCCATTCTCCGTTATCCGCCTTTCTAGATATTGTTTGTTAAGTGGCGGAACTCAACGCTGCGCTTTATCTTATATACGGGATAAGGCTTAACATTATACTTATACAGTTTAATACTTTGGCCATCCTTCAATGATTTAATAGGATATAGAACAATGAAAATAATACATATTATATGTGAGATATATATATATATATATATATATATATATATATATATATATATATATATATATATATATATATATATATATATATATATATATATATATATATATATATATATATATATATATATATATATATATTATTTATTATTATTATAAAAAAATATACGCAGTAAGAACTCCCGTTGCATTATTTTATAGTTTCAATGACATTAAAAAGTCATAAAGCAAAATTAACAATATTTGAACAAATCTTGGCCAAACATTTGTCGAACGATCGTGCGGTATTTGTTCAGTAGAATAGTTCTCACGTCTGGAATTAAACAGCGTGTACTCTGTTCGACTTTCCAATTTCAATGTAAAAATTGAAATATATTGAAATTGGAAAAGAGCGAAATACTACTTTGTATTTTTAAGTACTTATAATAACGATTTTAAATATTAGTTATGTCTTAGACCGTTTTTATGTACAATTTAAGAATGCAATATTTTATAGAGATCAATACAATATTTTATTTTTGGACCGGTTGTGAAGGGAATGGGGTACTCTGGCCCTGAGACGTGGCAAGCACTACGTGGCTGCTTGAGAGGACTCGGCAGCGCCAAGGTTGTCTCCTACGGGACTCGGACTTCAGCTTGCAGCCATCGAACGACGACATTTTCTATATTTGTGTCAATATCAACATAGGTACACAGATAATTCGTTTAAATTGTTTCATATAAAATATATACAAATTGTGAAAATCTAAGAACTTCTTTGGAAAACTAATTATTAAATTTCATTTATATTTATACTAATCTAAAGCGTTAAATTTCCGAGAGAGTTGACATATATGAGTAAAAGCATTTTATTGTTATTAAAACAATAAAACTGGTAAGTAGTAAGTTAAGAACATTAATATAAATTATAAATTAATTAGTTAACAAATAATTGTTTACAAAAGGTAACCCGATGAGAATCGTGTTATATGAACACCTCGCCACTGCAAAAACATCCCACATCCTTCCTGTCACATTATTCTATTCATCTTTAAAAAAATGTAACTAACATTTTTTTACATTGAATAATAAAAAAGTCGAAAGCGATACACACCACATACCTCTAGAAGAGAATTAGTGGCATTGTTTCACGACAGCGCCGAGATTGGTTCCAAATTAGCGTTTTCGGTCAAACTTCATGACTTCGACATTGTTCCGAACTTACTTGTCGTTAAATTTGATGGGGAATCCAATATCCATACTATGGGTCTCGTTATGTAAAAAAATATATTAATAAAATTAAATTTTTTCTAAGTAACATATAAGTGAACGTTTGACAGTACTCTTTTTTAAATCTGACTGTTATCATATATATTACACGTTTGGATGAGATTTTCTGTCTTTCTATCTTCTTCTTAACTCGTTTCCAGTGAAAAAGCTGTTCCTTTTTTTTTATATAGCTTCCCTGTCGATTTTTTTAAACTTTACGCTGTATCCCGGATATAGCAGGGTAGCCTGGTGTTCAGACACTCCGTTTCCCGCTATCCGCCTTTCGAGGCATTGCGTGTTGAGTGGTGAAACACAACGCGGCGCTTTTGCCTTATTGTCAGAGTGAAGAAAATTAAATTATTTCATTCTTCTCTAATGGGAATCGAACCCAGAAACCGTCACGTTTACAAGCAGACACTGTGCTTCTGCGCTAAGATGTACGCTGTCGATTAAATGTTCTTTAAGGTTATAAATTAGCATTTACAACGAATATTTTACAACGAATATTTTATTAATCTGTACTAGCGGTTTATTTAACAAATAAATATAACTATTTCTCTTAGTAACTGAAGTTAAAATTGATAGAAATCATATTTACTGAGCTATATGCTACAGCAAATATTTGTTGAAGTACCTGTATCTTCCTTTGGAGTTTGATTGCAGCAAATTGAAATAAAATAACATGAAGCTATTACATCCCTACTAATATTACAAATGCGAAAGTAACTCTGTCTGTCTGTCTGTCTGTTAATCTGTTATGCTTTTAAGTCTAAATCACTGAGCCGATTGTAATGAAATTTGGTGTAGATATAAAATTAACTTTGAGGAGAAAGATAGGCTACTTTATATTGCGAAAAATGGGTCTAAGAGTTTAAAAGTGGGGATCAATGTTCGTAAGAAACTTCGTCATTGTTAAATATAAAACTTTGTATTTGGACGCTTAATAAGAAAGGAATGGACATAGGTTAATTTTTATTACAAGGAGTACGGCCACAGTTGATAAGATGCACGGTGTTCTCTTCTAACCGCCATCTACATATATAATAGTTGTCGTAGGTACAATATTTCAAAACGAACGTGATTCAGTTTATATAAGCGGGCGAAGCCGCGAGCGGGTAGTATTCTATATATTTACAAATTTGAATAATTATTATAATAAGATACAGAGCTACGTTGAATTCCGCCACTAAACACGCAACGTCTCGAAAGGCGGAAAGCGGAAAACGGAGTGTCTTAACACTAGGTTCCGTCTGTCTATCCTGATATATGCGAGATACAGCGTGAACACACAATTCTAATATATATCGAATAAAATCGAAGTGAAAGCTTTACTAAATAAATAATATATTTAATTTGAACAAATTTCATCGAAGTGATAAGTAAATACTATATCGATTAAGATGTTGATTCGATTCTAAAGTCGATTGCAATCTACGATTGAGATACGTCAATATTGGTAATCTTTAATTTGTATAGGAATTCAAATTTCGATATTATTAAGCGTTCTATTTTTAAACTTTTAAAGATAAAATAAAGTTAACTTTTCAAATCCGTAAAGCGATGTAATGATAACATTATGTATGTATTAAGTTTTTATATTTCTTATTTTTTTTATATAAATTATTTTAACTAGTAAATTTTAGTGCTAGAATTTTTTTGTACTGATTTTTTATACTAATATTATTTTAATTAAATGGTAACGAAGATTATCGTTTTCAGATCATTTTTACTTCCAACGGTAGGTATGAATCGTAGTTGACTGATGGTGGCATGAGGCCCATAACTTATATTTAAGTGAGTGAGTTACAAGACAATGCGCGGCGTTGAGTTCCGCATCTCAATATATAACTTGTTAAGCACATTAACACTGCATACTAGCAAGCTAAAAAACAATATTTTGTACACAATTTAAAGATATATTTCATATATAAGCGCTTTAAGCATTCCAGTACCAGATCACGTCTCAGATTTTATATGTCCAGAGATCAGGGACATTGATAAATAGGTTATTGTATTTTTATTTCCATATATATTATATATTTTTATTTCCATATATATTTATAGTCAACTTTTATTTTGGAATTCAATTTATTTATATAATACGTCGAATATATTAAAATATTTAAAAAAAAATGCTTTATGCTGTATCCCACACATAGCAGAGTAGGCAGAGTGAATTTAGTGTCAAGACACTCCATTCTCTACTTTCCGTTATTATTCCCGCCCGTTGCCTTGCAACCAGAGCGAGGAAATTTAAAAAGTTATTTTCTGCGAGAGACGCTGTGCTGCCACACCAGGAATGCATCAAATACTCGTATGTTAAAAAAAACCTTTCCATACATGACATACGTGACAGACAAGAAACATCTTCATCTTGATATACTTTTTTATAAATTATGTTTTAATTCATTTGTGATGATGTATTCAAGAGGGTAGGTAGGGTAGGTAGAGGGAGATAGAGTCCGATGACATTCCACAAACTCGATATGATAAAAAAGAACTGAAGTTCTTTTGATAAAGGACTCTATAAGAATGACTAACCTTTAGGTTAATTATGATATGATTCCAAGCTAAGTTTAAGTAGCAAAAACCAAAATTAATAAACGTATAGCTAATATAGATAATAATCTAGATAAAATATAAGCCCAAATAAAATAAAAGAAAGTTAATTTTCTTTTCTTTTGTAGACCGTCGTGGCGCATAGCGTCTGCCTATAAACGCGACGTGTTGCGGGTTCGATTACCACTCGGGAAGAATACATTATTTTAATTTTTTTCGCTCTTGTAACAAAGCGCGGCGTTGAGTTCCGCCACCCACGCAGTGCCTAGAGAGGTGAAAAGCGGAGAAGGGAGTGTCTTAACACTAGGTTCCTTCTACTTAAGGTTCCCTTTAGTTAACTAATTAATAATAATAATTAAATCTTCTGCATTTTCTTTCGAACATTTACATATACCACGTCCTATATAACGGCATATCCGTTACATATAAAATAATTGAAAAACTGGAAGCAATGACGAAACCTAATCTAATATCTAATTTAATAATTGATAATAACCTTGCATGTTGAATGGCGGAATCTAACGCCGCTCCATATTTTATAGGACTATAAATAAAAACAATTGAATTATATAGTCTACCTCGCGTTGGAATCGAAACTACAACTATGGTGCTTACAGTAGAGCCACTTGACTTTAAGCTTATAATAAAATGAATAATAATAAAAATATTCCATAATTTAGTCCACAATAATAATAAACAGAAGGAAAAAGGAAACTCATTTGATTCGGAATCGAGGAAGTGGTACTAAATTACTATAAAACTCGCTTATTTTAGTTACGGCGCGTATTTTTTTTTTCCTTTCGTCGGACGGACAATACGGCCAATAAACTTTTATTTTGATCCGGGACGAATAACACTGAATGTTAGTTAGTGGAGATTTAACTGTAGTTTAGGAAAATAGATTTGTATGTAAATGAAAGCTTTTGTTCATTTGCAAGCTTTTAATTTTAAGTTATAATTAACGAGTGCTTAATTTTTGTTAAATAAAACGTCTACCTAAATTTCCATAACTTTTTTTATCAAAATTTCTTATTTTATATGTGTATTAGTGTTATTGTTTATTATATATAATATTCTTTATTGTACTAACATACATAATAAAACAAAAACATAAAAGATAAAAGGTTCACAACGGTGGACTTATCTCTATAAGAGATTTCTTCCAGCCAACCTGTGGTGGTGGATGGTTTTTGAAATTGATTTTTATAAAATAAAAATTGTGCTTTATCAAAAGCTTAAGCAAACGTATTGCCGGGCTATGAAGGCTTATTACGGATCGCCCCTTGTCCAGGATTAGTGAGAAAGGCACTTAAGATTTTATATTAGTTATGTTGAATCCTCATAAAATTTATACGTGACTTTTATACTTGGAACGTTTTTTATAGTGGAAACTAGATGGAGTTATTATTGATTAGCTTCCTGCTCTGTCTCACATATAGCAGGGTAGGCAGAAGGGTGCCTTATCACTAAGTTCTAGTGATAAGATACTCAGTTCCGTACTTTCCGCCGAATTTGAGAAATTGAAAATGACGGAATTTGACACCACGCTCCGTTTTCTCACCAGAGTGAAATACAATAAAATATAATAGGAGAAGAAGAAGGAGGTATGTTTATTAAAGAGAGGAGCTTTGACAGTGGAGGTGTGAAACGTGGCCATACCATCTCAGACGACGCTCTTGGAGCTTATCCGCTTCGTCACGGACCCCAAGACTACCTCGAATGAATGTGTTGCGTATGCGGTCAGCCCGAGTAACGCCACACATCCACCTCAGCATCTTCATCTCCGTTACGTGAAGCTCCTGAGTGTGCCGAGATAATGCTGGCCAACATTCGCTGCCGTATAGAAGAACTGGTCGGATCATGCTCTTGTATATCAGCCCCTTAAGTTTGGGCGGTATTCTGCGATCGCAGACCACACCAGTGACCTCCCGCCATTTAGCCCAAGCAGCGCTAACCCGGGCGTGGACATCGTAGTCGATGCCTCCGGACTCGTGCATAATGGATCAAAGGTACCTGAACTTCTCCGACTTAACGGCTGGCTCAGGCCCGATGTGGATGGTGCTCAAGTCTGGGTTCCCGCAAGCCATGTACTCGGTCTTTGACACATTCAGTTTAAGACCACCGTTCTCAAGCGCACCCTTCCAGGCATTCACTTTACGCTCAAGCATCAGTCGGTTCTCGTCAATAAGTAAATAACTATACGTATACGTCATAAAAAAAAATATATATATACATATATATATATATATATATATATATATATATATATATATATATATATATATATATATATATATATATATATATATATATATATATATATATATATATATATATATATATATATATATATATATATATATATATATATATATATATATATATATATATACATACACTTGTTAAATATAAAGTATTTTTTATTGAAGAGTTATTCAACAAAAGACGTACAAAGAATCGAGACGCCATGCAAAATACAATCATTAGCGCGAATTGCTTAACTTGGAGTCTACGACAAATTATGTTGTAGAATTTTCTTATGTTCTTACATATTTGATGTACTTTAAAATTAATATTTATATCCCTATGAATAACTTTTATATGCCAACGTGGCGGATTGAATTCCATTCAGATTTCAAAACTATATATATATATTTTTTTAAATTCCTTGTTTGTCGGTTTGTCTGTTTGTATGTGCATTTGTGCATAGTAATCTCAGAAACGGCTGCACTGATATAAATGTAGTTCTAAATATTATGTCAAGGTAAGTCTCTAAATGAGACTTACCTTGATATAATATTTAGAACTATGTCAATGGTCTAAAATAGATAATACTTATGATAACGAGAAGCTTTAGAGTAGACACTCGGTCTAAACTTCTGAATCAAGTATCAAAATAGGTCGTGTATTTATAACTAAAATTAAAATAATAAAACATCCTTATGGAAATCAGATTCATCTGTAGATTAAACGTAATAATTAGAAATGCTCTATAAATAAATGTACTAAAATCAATTTATTATATGAATATTTCTTCAATTTTATAATGATAAATATATATATGCGAAAATGTATAGGTTAGGTTACTTTAAAAGGTCCATTTAGTTTAAGAATAACTTAGTTCAGAAAACTTATTGTTGCTAATTTATTGTAATTACCACTGGGGAATCTAAATAAATGAATAAATAAATATATTAAAAATAAATATACCTAGCAGAACATTTATTTTTTATTTTAGGTTTCCAATAACAAAATACAAATAATAAAATTCATACAAATAAATATAAAAAATAAAATAATTTAATATAAATCTACCAACACTGTACTCGCACCGTACACGTTCTGACCACAAGTGTCACGCTGGAGTCAAGCCAAGACGTCGCGAGCAATCCACTTCTGTTTAATTGT
This sequence comes from Dione juno, assembly GCA_037127375.1. Lineage (NCBI taxonomy): Eukaryota > Metazoa > Arthropoda > Insecta > Lepidoptera > Nymphalidae > Dione > Dione juno. The sequence goes on along the minus strand of JAXRJS010000079.1, from coordinate 462,864 downwards.
TTTAAGATATTTCGACTTTTTAGTTCATATGTCTTTTTTATTTGGCACGTTTTTAAAATGATTTCTGATAGATGAAATATAATTGTTACCGTCAGTGAAGAAGAATTGCTTAATATAAGAGCAGAATCAATTCTCGAAGAATTTTTTTTTTAGGTTTTTTTTTCAGTTTAACGCTTTATCTCGCATGCAGGACAGGGTTAACAAGGATAACCTAATTATTAGATGTTGAGATGTAAAACTTTACTTCGTGCTTTGTATTGTCAGAGGGCAGAGGGAGGGTTTACCTCGGAACCGACCCCACAACCGTCATGATTCCAATAAACGCTATGCCTCTGCCCTAAGATAGCCGGATATATGGAATGATAACAATAATATATTATAAATAATATCATATATAAGTAATGATAGTATAGATAGTAGATTCTACAAGAATATACATCCATTTAATAGTATATTTATACAAAAAAAAGTAGGGCCTAAAATGTTTGACGGTATCCAAGACGCATGGGTTCGAATCCTGTTACGTTCAAATTCTTTACGTATTCTAAAATAAGAATAAAATCTACTGAAATTCATGAAAACTATTCATATTATTTGCTTTGGCTAAGAGTATCGATTTGACCATACAATTTAACTGATCAAATATCCAAATACCTCTTAAGACTAATTAATAGCTTCGTTAAATACATCATCAATTAGTGTTGTAGACATAGGCAGTGTCAACAATTATCAATAGCCTTGGGTGATATTGGACTAAAGTTATTAGGGAAAATGGTACAACACTAGTGAAAATTGATATTGCTTACTTATTCTCAAATTTCCATTTAAAACATATATTACATAAATATTTTATAATTTTAAAGTTACTCCTGGTATTTTTAGATAATGATAGAGATGATCCATATAACTGTTTAACATACACTGAAATGTGCAAACTGTAGCGCGCTGAGTTCCATAAATGTGGAGAGTATAGTAGATATTAAGTTCTCTCCGCCTATCCTGCTATATATAAGAAAGAGAGAATAGAATCGAATTAAATATACTTTATTGCACACATACAAAACAGATAAATGTAGTACAAAAACATAGGGATATAAAAGTATAGAAAGCAATTTAATAATATATCAATCTGTTCAATTGATTCGGGTCCAGATTTTTTCCTTAGCGGTTGCTAAATACAGTATCTTAAATAATAGCTGAAAAAACTATTAAATAATAAAAAGAACTTGTCTACTATAACAATATTTCTCTAACACCGGATGAATCGTTTTATTCAATGTAAAAAGTATTTCCGCTAGTTTAAGTCTCGTCCTAACCCACTAATGAGGTGCAATTTATTGTTGACAACAACTTTGCAGCTTAGCCTTGCGGCGAACTGATCTTTATCGACTTGGGATATTGAAATTTATTTTAATAATACATGTATATTATTTAATTTTAAAGAGGTATATAATAGTATGTTATTTTTAACAGGGTGGTTGTGGATTTGATTTCCATATGGAGGAATTATTGTTTTGAAATCATAGAAGAATTTCTTGAATTTAAGGGGAGAAAGAAGTAAGGATTGTGACGTATGAAAAATACGATTTCCCGCACAACAAACAGTTCCTGCAAACAATTTAAAAGTACTGAAAAAAAAAAAAAATATATATATATAGATATATATATATATCTATATATATATATATATATATATATATATATATATATATATATATATATATATATATATATATATATATATATATATATATATATATATATATATATATATATATATATATATATATATATATATATATATATAGACAGAGAAACTCTTGTGTCAGTATGTTATTCTCTTAAGATTCGAATTATAGAAACATATATTTTATAGGTAGAATCTGGCGTTGACCAACCACCTTGGCATTGACAAGAACAATGAAGAATAAAACAGCGGAAATGACTTTTGGTATTTCAGTTCCTAAAATATAGATCAAACTCTACACTTAAATTAGAACTACCAACTCAAAGAAAACACAAAAGAAAGAAAGAAAATAAAGGTGTCACAAAAAAATCTACACAATGAGAACTTTTTTTGTTACTCTAAATCATCAACAAAATTTATTCAGATTTAATTTTTCTTACATTACATCACAGTTCTACGAAAGCTACGAGTTTACTACGAAATGAATACGACGTAGCTTACATCGGTTGGAAAACTGAATTTTAACAAAGAATAGCACATCATTAGGAAACCAAGATGGAAGTTAGCAATGCCTTCAGAAAGTAATCATAATAATTTAACATTTGAATGGAATTCGTGTGAAATTTTTACTTATTATTGAGCTTGAGTTCATAGAATAAGGTCTTTCATAATAAAATGCAGAACTTAATATTCTTCAAGGCTGTGATCTATTACTCTATTTTCAACAAAAAAAAGCCTTGAAAAAAAATATCACAGAGAAAATCGAACCTCCAACCGGTATATAGATAAGTGCGTAATATTGCATTATAACTGTGTAATGGTAGAAAAAAATCAATTCATTAAATTTAAATAATTAACAACTATTCACATTTTTAAGTATATTGTGATTAAAGCGCCTGAAAGCGGGAAAAAGAAAGTCGCCTACACTATTGTATGCGGGATACAGCGTGAAGCTAACAAAAAACAATTAGCTCAAACTTCAAAAGTGCATAATTTGGTTCTACAAAGAGGAGAAGGGGATATATTTACACTCTACCATGCCAAAAGATGCATGAAGTTATACAAGTACTATAATTGCCTAGAATATTTCTATTTCAAAGCATATTTGCGAACAAAATCTATGGCCGTTATAAATACTGGATACGCAGCATACTAGCTGAATACTAGCTTAAGCCCTTTCTAGTATTCGCATGCATGGATTCGTATATTCTGGCTTAGGTACAGTAAAATAGAAGTGATGCCATAGAATGCTTATAGTCAAATTATTTAATTTCTTAATAGTAATTCAAGATTTTTAGCCTAGCCTAGAGAGTACCTAGTGTTGACACTGTGTTCCCTCATTTAGGATCTTTTCTCTTCTTAAAAAGCATCCACATATATCTATCTATAAATAAATTGGTTATTTAGCTAGATTTACGTTAAAATTTTGTACTAAGTTTATTGTGACTTTTGCCTTTAACGAATTTTACTTTTAAGATATATTGTATAATAAATTTTATCATAATAAGTTTTCACAGTGTTTAGTAGTTTTAGATATAAAAATAACTAGCATGTACCAATACAGTTCCCATTTGATTATATTACATTTCAGAGCAATTTTTTTTATTTGTTTGTCAATATATGGGCCATTCTGTTCATACAAATATATTACATAGTATAAAATAATTTCAGCATAAGGCAGATTTTGTCGAAACAATCGTTGCATGCATATAGCTCTAATTTCACACTACGGATGTAGCCGCAAAATTCATTGGTACATTTACACCGATATTGTTATAAATTAAGTAACATTTGTTTTATTAGAACAGTGGAAAAGTGAGATAGTGGGTTCGATTTCTACTTGGCGAAATATTCTCAGTCTTCTTCAAATTGAATGCAGACTAGATTATCAATATAAGTATAAAGATATTTTTCGATACAACATCCTTTACTTGTATAAGTATAAATACCATGTTTGAGAAGAGAAGAAGCTACTTAATATTAATATTATATACTTACTAGTTAGCATTTAATGGATTATTCGTGACCAAGCTCATTGTGTTGTGGGCGGAGTAGCTCAGAACAGTACCTAGGACTTCCGAATGTAGGTTAAAGGCCCCCATTGAAATATGAGCATGCTATTTTCCAAATATCTTCCAATTTTAAATTTAAAAGTCATGACAATAGCGTATAATAACACTTTCACTGCAACTGTCAAGTTTCCACTTTAAGTGACAACAAATGAATAATTTTTGATAACAATATAAATGATAACACTCGAGCAAGTAACTAGCCCATCAACAAACTTACAGCTAAACTGAAATTCATATGCGGTACCTACCGTGGTATTGTTCTGGAACCATCACAGCGGCATGGAATTAATGTGTTATTGCGATTGCATACCGCAAAAATGTTTGATGCAAAAATTATTCGTTATATCGTTTTGTATGGAGAGTTGTATTATTTTGTATTGTTTTTTTGTATGTACTTTTCATAAGTATTTCAATATTAAAACGAAAAAGAAATAAAAAAGGACGGAGAGTTTTGGCACTATATTCCCTCTGCCTACTCTGCTATATGTAGTATAATGTACACAGCTCTGAATCAAGAGGCATGTCCATTGATATAATTGTAATCAATAAATCTTAATCTTAATCTCTTAGCACGATGATTGTGGGTTCAATCCCACACGGGTGTAAAATCTTTTCATTTCGTGGCGTTGAGTTCCGCCACTCAACACGCAATATATCAAAAATTAGACAGAAAGTGGAGAACGGAGTGTCTTAACACTAGCTTCCCTTTTTCTATCCAGCTATATGCGGGATACAGCGTGAATCAAACCTGCAACAAATCTAGAATAGGAACAGATCCACGACGCTACGGTCATTTATTAATCCATTAAGTGCACTCTTACGTATCGCTTGTCTAATAGTATCTAGAAATTCCATTTCATTTTCAACTTTGCTCAGGTATCGTAGCCCGTATTCGTACATGTGCAACAATTTAGAGATAGTACTTTATATTATATAAATTATATATTAAAACTTTCTGGTTCTGAATCATTGAAATTGATTTTCAGTAGTAAAAGTTGGTTTGGAAATAATTAAAATTATTTGTGTTAAAGCTTTATTCGCTTTGTCCATATTTATGATACATAAATTCTTTAAATTCTCTATACAAAGTGAAATTGGTAAAGTGAATAGTGATCTAACGGTACGCTCCGAATACCATGATTTAAGTGATGAAGAAGACGAAGAAGATGAAGAAGAAGTCTTTGAAAGACAACGGTCTAATTTTTTGGTATTGGTACACTTTAAACAATGTTTCATATAGAACAATGGTATTTATAAACAAATAAAAGTCAAAATACAAAAGCTTTTAAAATTAATCATTAACATAAGGCTACTCGTAGCTCGAATGCTTAACTTAAGCTTCAATCGCGTCAAATATAAATGTCAAATATAAATTCAATGCGTTAGAAGCAACTCTAACCGCAGATACAATATGCTACATCGTAATAGTATGTAATTTAATATAGCCTATATATCCTTCCTCGAGAAAAGTCTATCGGACATAAACATATTTTTCTTTAAGTAGCTAAGTAGCTTTCGAGATTAGTGCATGCAAAAAAAGCTCTTCAGCTTCATTAATATAGATATAATAAAATGGATAGAAAATGCAGAACAGAATGATTTCATCGAATGGAAAGTAATCTATGATATAATTTAAAGGTAGCTTTTTCTGACTTACAATGTGAAAGCTATAGTATTAGTATAGTATTAGTAAAAGTTATAGCATATCAAAAGAAATAATGTTTAATGTTAATGTTTTTTATTAATGATATGCTATGCAGATGTAGTTGAACTTGACTAATTATAAGCACGAGAGGTCGTGAGTTCGATTCGGCCGAATAAATTATTATTATTTTTTATTTTTAAAAGGTCAATGCACACTAAGGATAAAAAAATACTTAAAGAAAACATATAAAAATTTGAACGTATATTGAATCTAATGCATAATAACTAATTTATCATATCATAGGTATCTATAGATATATTCATTTATGTCTAATTATAATATGTTATACTATTTATGTATTATAATATGTTATACTATTTTTATATGCTATTTAGTTCTAAAATAGTATATAAAAATTTTGATGCAGCTTGATGAAGAACGCATGGCTTAGTTGTCAGAGCGTTTGGATAGTTTCCTCGAGAGGTGGGTTCAAATTCCACTGCGTTAAAAATTTTATGTTTACTTTGAGAATAAAAGTATTTTAGTTTTTGTGTCTAGTAACAAGACAAGAAGTAGAGTTTCGTCACTCAACACGCAATGTCTTGAAAATAGTGGGGTAGTAAAGCGTGGAACGGAGCCTACCTACCTTTTGCCACTACTTTAAGCGCGTTTCAACGTGAAGCTAAACAATAATATATGACTTTCTACTACGTGATAGCTTCTTAGTTAAAAAAATAAAATTTATTATACATATTCTTGTCAAAATTCAATTTTAAGATGATAAAAAAATTCGTTGAAAACCATCAGATCTCTAGGGAAATTTCGAGATGCTGTAAGCGCTTAAAGCCATAAGATTGTTATATTGACTTTTTGTACTATAAACTAATAGCCTATGTTATTTAGTATGACTATACACATTTTCTCAGATAAATAATCTGCTTGGCGAGTAATGCATTTTTAATAACAAGAAGTATCTCATAAGGATAGTTAGATATAAACAAAAATCTCATTGATTTTTATATTGCTGAAACATTTTGATATTAACTATCAGATCAAAATCGTTATTAGTTTTATAGCCTATTTATTGACATATAGTCCATGAATTGAAAGCTAGACTATAATACATCACGATTATCATTTTAATAATCCCTTCGTGCCATTCAACTTGACCATGGGAACAAAGATACACGTAATAAGTTGTAAGTCGAATAAAAACACGCAAAATATATTTAAAAATCTAAAATGGCTAATATCAAAAAGGCAAGTTCAAAAGCCATATTATTCCACAACAATTTTATTTATTCAATATTATATATAAAATATACATAATATATAATATATATCTAATATAATATATATTTGTATTTCATAATTATTTAAATGCATATACGAATACGCTCCAGCAGCAGTGATATGCACAACGTGCTCAGTTAAAGCGCAGCTGGGACGTAATTTGCATTGATATCGCTTTGCCGATATCTGCAGTTAGAAACAGATACGACTTAGCTAGCACATGAGTAGCTGGATTGTGTGAAAATCTTGTTTTGTAATTATAGAATATTTGCTTCAAAATAAATATATATATCTATATATATATATATATATATATATATATATATATATATATATATATATATATATATATATATATATATATATATATATATATATATATATATATATATATATAGGCAGAGAAACTCTTGTGTCACTATGTTAATCTCTTTAGATTCGAATTATAGAAACATATATTTTATAGGTAGAATCTGGCGTTGACCAACCACCTAGGCATTGGAGACAAGAACAATGAAGAATAAAACAGCGGAAATGACTTAACTTAACTTACTAATATATATATATATATATATATATATATATATATATATATATATATATATATATATATATATATATATATATATATATATATATATATATATATATATATATTACTTTTTTTTTTTTTTCAAGTCTTAAATAAATATATATATATGTATATTGACTATTAGTTATCGAATGTATACACTATCGTGGTGCTGACGTATTAGACGCCTAGATGACGTATAGCTATAACACATAAATTTATATGATTTGATTGAAGCCGTCGTATCGCAGAGGCGCAGCATCAGCATTTCTGGATTCAATTCTTGAATTTAAAATAAAGTCAAGATCCTTCCATTTTAAAATAAAGTCTCGAAAATTGAGCGGGAATTGTGCATTTAAAAATATGGATCACTCCGTTATTACGATTACGAAAACACTCGATTATCGAAATTACTAAATTACTAAATTGTCGGTCCATTACTAAATTGTTCCTATGACTTTTTTATAAGCATTGTTTAGGTTCTATGATAATATTTAAAAAAAAAGTTACCCAATAAAATTTAAATTTAATTTATGTATAATTATACTTATTTATATATTTTTATTTATAATATATGTAAAGATTTTTTTTTGATGGATTTAGATGAGATTTTGCAGTTATATAGCTTATAGATTAGAATAACTTATGGGCTACAAATAAATATTAGTAGTAATTATTAAAATGAATAATAATGTAGATCAAGGTGGCGAAACCGCAGGCGAGTCGCTAGTTTCTCTATAATCTATATTAACGTGCAGCTGTAGCTTGGTTGTAACGATTGGGCTATCCATTTTGAGGTAGTTCAATGGGTACCATGACGTAACATATCAATATTATCATTCAACATATACGTATATGTAAACGCGACGGCCGTGGGTTCAATTCTCACTAGGGGAAAGAGTTATTTTCATTTTCTCACTTTGGGAACAAGTCCTCGAATGGTGGAAAGTGGGGAGCGGAGTGCCTTAACACTGGGTTCCATCAACCTACAGTTCTCTCTGCCTACCCTGCTATGTGCGGGATACAGCGTGAAGCTAAATATAATATATACAAAGAGCGGCGTGTAATTCCATCACTCAACACATTTGGGCGGAAAGTGGGGAACGATGTTCCATTTTCAAATGATTTGATGGTATGGTACCCCATAATTATTGCCAATTAATTTATAACAATATCAATTTGTCAGTATACAACAAGTATTAATATTTATGACTTATTCTGACCTAAGTCTACATGTAAGCTTGAGGGACTTGATACCATACCATTAATAGTCAACACATGTTCTGTTTACTAATATTAGCAAGTCAAATAATTAATAAATATTGTATATAACTATTACTACGGGGAAATATAACGAATTACCATATTATTATTATTATTATTACATGGAAAGTTCCAGAATATGTAGCCTACACTTGGGTCGCACGCCCAAGGCTTTCTACGAGCTCCTCGTTCTATAAAGAAATTCTAAGTACTTTCTTCTCTTTCCAGCGTTCTATACGTATGTAATTGAGAGTTTATAATCTGTGGAAAAATCAGTTAAGCATAACATAACATTTTAAATGAACGAAAATTACCAATTGTACTATAATAACAGACTTCTGTATCCACTCATACAAAACTGTCGTGACGCAGAGGCATAGCGTCTGCCTGTAAACGTGACGGTATGTGGGTTCGATTCCCACTCGGGGAGCAAGAGCGCAGCGTTGAGGTCCACCAATCATAACGCAATGCATCAAAAGGCAGAAAGTGGGGAACGGAGTGTTTTAACACTGGGTTCCTTCGTACGGTTACGGTACGTTGCATACGGTTTCCTCTGCCTACCCTGCTATGTGCAATATATCTTACTATGTGCAACATATCTTACTATCTTACTAGGCATAAAAGGGCGCCTCCAAAATTCTGATAAGCACATGCTCGAGAGTTTTTTTCAGTAAAATATTTATATTTTTTTTAATCGAAATTATACTCTTAATAACCGTAACCTCCTTTTATTAAAACACTATACCATATATACAAGTAACTACAAGCTATAGTTTGATAAGAGAACTTATTATATTTAAAATATACATATATGTATATAATATATATTTTGTTACAATTTAATTCTCATTAACGCCGAGTCGGGGGGTACTATCTGTCGGACGCCATGCGGGCTGTCCGATATTTCGTGCGATATCGTTACAAACGAGTTAATGCGCGTTCAGTTCGGCCACTGGACTGGAAAATCGTTTGTAATTATTTTTATTACATATATATTTGTTTATATATTGTATACTTTATATTATTATTAAATATATGAGAGTTTTGAGGCTAGTAAGGTAAAATGAAAATTGTCTATGTAGAGTCGCTTTAATGTAATCAAAATCTGGAAGTAAACCTACGGAGTATTTTCCGATGATATAGAATTTTGAATTGAGTAAGTCATGGAAAAAGCAATCGAAAAATGGAAAATTTATAAGAATTAATAACAAATCTCTATTTGTATTTAATTAAAAATGGCACTATTGGACCTGTCACATTGTATACTGTGATAATTGCAGATTATATTCATAAGAAAGAAATTTAGGTTTGTTTTTTTTTATATTTGTTATTTTTTTTAAAAATTCAAGTGTGGTTAATTCAAATCAATAAGTCTTTAACGAGAAAAAAAAAATTAATAATAACATTTACGTATATAAAAATATTGATATTATCGTTAATTAATGGTTTGTTAACATGAATTAACGAATTTTATGTGCCATTCGAGATATACTCAATACTATATACTCACCTTGATCACAAATTAAATTTTAAAGACATTAGGAGCTAAGTGGCAAAGCTCTACACCTTTTCTAATCTAATTAGGCTAGATAAACTAAATTATTCCTATAATTAAACATTAATTCTATAACTAAGCTTACGTACTCGCAAAGGAAATTTAAGCTATACGTAACATACAATGTTTGCTTAAGCAAGTCTAAACACGTCACGACGTTAGGAACAACATGTTATCTAACTGGTGCGGCCGAGCGTTGAATTTCCAGAGGTACCTCAAACCAATTGGAAATACCTTGCTCTACCTATATTGCGGTCTGTGTGATGTATAGAAGAAGATTGGGTATTAGTACTTGGCAATTATATATTAATTGATGAAGTAGTATCTTGATTAGAGTTTCCTTTTAAAATAATAAAAAGCTTCACGCTGTATCCCGCATATAGCAGAGTAGGCAGAGTAAATCTAGTGTTAAGGCATTCTGTCTCTCACTGTCCATGCAGTTTTCAAGACTACCATGTGGCGGAACTCAATGTGGCCGCACTATGTCTTACTAACATAAGAAAGAAAGTGATATAATGCATTGCCTCAACTGAAAATTGAACCCAAAACTGTCACGTTAACAATCAGGTTCTATACCACTGTGCCAGGAGGGTCTATAGATATATAATTTAATATTTCTGCCAGTGATATTTTAGGCCCAGCCAAGTATTTAGTTATATATATAATATATATATATATATATATATTATATTATATATCTATATATATATATTATATATATATATATATATATATCTATATATATTATATATAATATATATATATATATATATATATTATATATATATATATATATATATTATATAGATATATATATTATATTATATATCTATATAATATATATTATATATATATATATATATATATATATATATATATATATATATAGATATATATATATATATATCTTCTTCTTCTTCTTCCTGGCATTAGTCCCGGCTTTGCCAGGGTCTGCCTTCCGACTAAGACCAATCGGTCCATATGAGTGGCGAAGTGGTTTTTTGTGGAGCGATTGCCATCTGACCTCCAAACCCATTACTGGGAGAAACCAAGAAAGGAAAGGGAATAAGAGGCAGAAAGACTTGGAATATAGGGGAGGGACACCACTTACATGGATTGGATCGGGTTATGAAAGTGGTGGCTCGAGGTCCCGGGGTCGCGTACCCGTATGCCGGAAACCAAATATCGGACAGATAATTGGCTAGACACCCTCTGAGATGAGATATAAGATATATATATATATATATATATATATATATATATATATATATATATATATATATATATATATATATATATAATATATATATATATATATATATATATATATATATACAAGGTACAGTATACAAAAATACTTATGATATCACTAATTATATATGTATGTATGAGTAATTATAAATGCTACGTTTCCTACGTACCTCTCTTGCCTCGTCCACTGCCACTAGCCTTTTCATACACTCTTACCACTCTTGCTACATATATCTTTTTTACCATTCTGTTAGCACTCATTCTATCTCGATTCAAACCACCGGAGCACGTAAAAACCACAAAACAACCACCAAGAACTAAATATCATAGAACATATTATTTTTTTCATTATAAATATGACTCTATCGAATAAGGTAGAAAGAAGTTCATATAGAGCCACCCGCTTATTAGTGCTGGACATGAATTTTGGAGCGACAGTCGTACGTACAAAGCGACGCTAATTGGAAACGCGGGCAAACGGACGGTCAACACCGAGCATACACTGCAGGCCAAGATTATGTGTACATTTGAATTTAAGAAATATTTAATTTTTAAATATATATATATATATATATATATATATATATATATATATATATATATATATATATATATATATATATATATATATAGATTATTTAGTATAATTACCTCTTATTGCTTACCGTGTTATAGAAGAATTTGATGAATATTATAAGTTTTGAGGTCACCGTTTCGAATATTTTATATTAAATCATATAAATATGAGCAATCAATTTATAACTATGTTAATATACAACGCGAATTGTTTAAAGAAATCCTTCTCTGAAAAGAAACCTACCGTATAAGTGTTCACTTCAAAATTCAAAAAATATCGTCATTCTAGTGAAATGAAGTCAAAAATTTATTACGTATTCCTTTTGGAAGTGTATTTATATTGTATTTGTTAATAAAAAGCTTCACGCTGTATCCCGTATATAGCAGAGTAGGCAGAGGAAATCTAGTGTTAAGGCATTCTGTCTCTCACTGTCCATGTAGTTTTCATGACTACCATGTGGCGGAACTCAATGTGGCCGCACTATGTCTTACTAACATAAGAAAGAAAGTGATATAATGCATTGCCTCAACTGAAAATTGAACCCAAAACTGTCACGTTAACAATCAGGTTCTATACCACTGTGCCAGGAGGGCCTATAGATATTATATTAATTGGCTTATGTACGCACCTAATTTAATATTTCTGCCAGTAATATTTTAGGCCCAGCCAAGTATTTAGTTAGTTATATATATATATATATATATATATATATATATATATATATATATATATATATATATATATATATATATATATATATATATATATATATATATATATATATATATATATATATATATATATATATAATATATATATATATATATATATATATATAAATAAATATATATATATATATACACACAAGGTACAGTATACAAAAATACTTATGATATCACTAATTATATATGTATGTATGGGTAAATATAAATGCTACGATTCCTACGTACCTCTCTTGCCTCGTCCACTGCCACTAGCCTTTTCATACACTCTTACCACTCTTGTATATATCTTTTTACCATTCTGTTAGCATTCATTCTATCTCGATTCAAACCACCGGAGCACGTAAAAATTCATATTGCGTTAAAATTTTTCTCATTTTTTTTCTTTCGTTATAATGTGTTTTTTTTTTCATGCAACTTCGACAAACTAAATAATTTAAGTTAATCTACGATAGACAAGATCTTTTTGCTCTTTTTGAGCTTCACACAGCCGTAATGAAAGAGCTGATTAAATATATTACACGCTATGATACTATTATACAAATAATGATTTAAAATTTTAATTTATTTTTTGAGAAATGGACCAATTTTTTTAACGCTAGTGTAAAAATATACACAATGACCTACTTTTTCTATGCAAAGAATCCTTTTCAGTGTCGAATAGTAGATTCCGTTCGCTTGACAATAGCATACTAGTTTCATAGTTTTTGCTTTTTAAAGTTATAATATGAACTGTTTTCGTTATGAAAAATCGTCTTATACATATGCAAATATGTAAATATAAAAATATTATTGTCATATCAACATAGTGCAGATAAGGTTCCAGTATAAATCACTGCAAAACTTGAAGTAAATTGACAAAACAAAAATAGATTAGTTATGTTAAACCCAAGAATAGCACGGCGTTTAGCTCCGCCACTTATCATATATTTCCCGAATTCAGGTGGAAGGTAAAAAAGAGAAGTTGAAGGGAAGAAGAAGGTGGAAAGTAGAGAGAAGTTTTTTTGGATTTTGTTGTGTAGGATAATGGAGTATTGAGTCATTGTATAAAAAAGCTCTATATATTTCAAATATACTGTGGGCTCGTTTGCGTTATTTAAATTCATGCTTTTTCTGGCCAGTCCAGACAAATATAAATATAAAATAAGCTTTTATCCCATATAAATGTAAAACAAGCATTAATTTTATTCTAGTGAAATTTGGACTCAAACCCAATCTCAACTGCGTAGAGTCAAACACTTTCCAACTATGTCACGATGAAAGGGATTCTCTTCGTAATTAAAACAAAAAAAACAAAGCAAAAAATATAGTCCTATAAAACTTTATTTAGTTTTCACCAGACATTTTAAAATATTTCATTGAAGTGTAGCATAGAGAGCACACTCTGTATAAGTTGAATTTTTAAAACTAATTCTGTATGCGGCGCAAATTTGCAAACTTCAAATTAGAACTGTACATTTTTCCTGCTGTCTTATTGGTCGTCGCATAGTCAGTGTTTGATGGAAAATGCATGATATTTCGTACAATTTTATTACTTTTTTTTTGTTTTCTAGCTTCACGCTGTATCCCGCACATTGCAGGGTAGGCAAAGGGAACCGAAAGCAGAAGGAAGCTAGTGTTAAAGCACCCCGTTCCCCGCTTGTCATGTGCGTGTTGCGTGTTGAGTGGCGGTGCTCAACACCGCGCTTTTTGCCATGTTTCCAGAGCGAAGAACTCCCATTGTGGGTTCGATTCCCACTCGGGAAGAGTGGGAACAAATCGTCGCATTTACAGGCAGAGCCTTTGCCTCTGCGACACGACGGTCCTGGATGACGGTCCTTTTATTACTAAACTAATGTTCTAAATTTATTTGATTCTTATAGAAATCTATACTTGTATTTGTAAATCATAAATAAATAATTAATAATTCAACTGCTTTGAGTTATATAAATACATGTATATACATATGTAACTTTAATGAAAAATGTTCAAGTGCGAGTCGGGCCCTCGCACCGAGGGTTCCGCATATTTTTCACGACGACACATAGTATAACATATAAAAATTTATAAACTTAAGTTTTCGGTACGTATGTACATAGACTGACAACGGAGATGCAACGGACAGATCATATAAGCGCTCCGTTCCGAAAAATAAATAATATTGAGCAATTGTAATTGCAACAGAATGTAAGAGCAATTATAGTGGGCTCATCTGACCTTAAGAGATTATTTATAAGAATAATTTAATATCTGATTGGTTTAAAATATAATTTTGGGTTCCATCTTATGACATATAGTATTTCGACAAAATGGAGGATAGAAAGATTTTTCATAGATTCATCTTTTCTTTGCCTACATTTAAAATTTAAAAAAAAAAAACATTTAATTATCTAAATTTTGATGTATATTGGTCTACATTTTTATCAAATATGCTTCTAACTGGCTTATGCTGGTCCGATATCAAGCCAATGCTATTTGGACGTGTGCCAGTTTTTGACGCATGTCACATGCAGACGGAAATAAAAAAAATATACTATCTTCATGTCAGAATTTAGATTTCGTTATAAAAAACGTACATGACATAGCACTGTTATGGGAAAATTTAAAATTAGAATAGTTACAGGTTGCAAGTTTCACTTGGAAATATTTATATAGTGTAGTATTTATGTTTATTTTCTTCTTGCGCTCTACAGCATATATTCCTACTAAACGCAAAGAACCTAGTGTCTAGACTCTTCGTTCTCCTCTT
>JAXRJS010000079.1:375000-442500 GCA_037127375.1 Dione juno | reverse complement strand
CCGAGTAGGAATGACATTTAAATACGTCACATTTAACGGTATAGTGTACGAAAAATAGATTATCTTACGAAAATCTCTTAACAATACAAGCTAACAAAACAACAATTCGTATAGCCAAACCAAATATGAAGTCATCTGAAAAATTACTATCATACAGTAAATCCTGAGACCCTCTTTAATATTCTGCTCGCAGTCCATCTCCACAAACAGGAACGTTTATCTGAATTTTACCAGATCTCACGGTGAAATATCGGGTCCGTGCGGCGAATGCAAAGTCGGCATTAGCATACCGTTTGACGTTTCGAAAGCAATTTTATTAGCATTGTTATTGAGCTACAATGAAATTTAAGCAGCCTATTAGTTGAAGTGATTTTGTGTGATAAAAAAATATAGTTTAGCCGATAAGCTTACAAAAGCTTTCCCGTACATGTAATTTATAAGCTAGCCTTTTTTTTAAACTTATAGTAGTAACGATTAAATTATATATTTGTTCTGAACGTCGTAGTATAGCGGGTACAACCCACTGTGGGTTTGCGGGTTCGATTCCCACTCTTGTATGAGCCAAATGCAGTATGAATTCCGTCCGTCCAATACATATTAATTGGAAAGTTTGCTAGTAAGAGGAGAACGGAGTGTCTTAACACAATATTACTCGATATTTAATACGCAAAATAAAAACATACAAAGTTATTTACTCAATTGCAAACAACCGAATTGTGTAAAATTTCGTTTTTCTAGCTTTATTCAAAAGATAAGCCTTTGAAGCAGACTTGATTCAAAATTTAGAAGCTAGATAGCTACCGAAATTCAATTTAATTAAGTTCGTGAATCGGGAATTTAATATTGTTTCCCTAACATCGGTTATGTTAGTAGTTTATCATATACATATAAGAATGAATATCTTCATAAGAATCAGTGAATAAAATTTGTCTATATTAGCCTCGATTTAAAGCGTATTGCGATTTGATGCTACTTAAAGTTTACAATTAGCTCATCAAGCATCATATATATATATATATATATATATATATATATATATATATATATATATATATATATATATATATATATATATATATATATATATATATATATATATATATATATATATATATATATATATATATATATATATATATATATATATATATATATATATATATATATATATATATATATATATATATATTGTATTTTGCTTGTTATTCATTCTTGCCAACGTATATTGCTTTAGAAATTACTTGTTATATGTACATGAAAATAATTATATACATAGTTTATATTTATCATCTGTAGTCATATTCAAATTTATCTCAATAATGTCAATAAAAAGCCCACAGGCAGAGCATCTAACTACAAACGCGTTTTTAGCGGGTTTGATTCCCATTCGAGAAAATGAATTATTCTCATAACAAGATAAAGTTCGGAATGGGAACACGGCACACAACGCGCACTGTCTTGAAATTTGGGAAATGGAGTGTCTTGACACTACATACCTTACCCTCCCTCTGTCTATCCCGCTATAGCGAGAAGCTCTTTATTTTCAATAGCGCCATTCTATAAAATGCACGCGATTCATAAATATAAAAATTCGAAATCTACAATGCCAAACGAATATAAAATATCAATTTTATTGCACCGGAGCAGAAGCGTAAAACTGTGTTTTTGAAACAGGAGTGGAGTTTTTGTCGGTTGGATGCTATGCGGATATTTTCTGAATTTCCAAACGGCAAAGTTTATACTATAATAGATGTTCTCTTATTCCGTTTAGAATAATAAAATAATTAATTTACTTGGGGCCGTTGTGGCGCAGCGACACATTGTCTGACTATTAACGCGATGGTTGTATGTTCACTTCCCACTTGAGGAAATTTATAGTGTCTTCACCCTGATAACTAGACAAACCGCGGCGTTTAGTTCCGCCACACACAATGTCTTGAAAGGTGGAAAACGGAGAACAGAGTGTTTCAATAGATACTAGGTTCCCTCTGCTTGCCTTGCCATGTGTGTTTTCCAACGTGAAGCTAAATAAACCATGGCACAGTAAGGTAGCGTTTGATAGTGAAATCCATTCTCGCAGTAAGCTCACTATTTGAGGATGTGATTAATTATATTTAAATTCTTCATTAATAGTTGTGGAGTTGTTACTACTCGTCAAAGAATATTTTTTTTATATTTAAACTAAAAGCGGAGACCGGAGTGTTCTGACAATAGTCTTCCTCTGTTTAGCCACTAAGCCGGGAAAAATGAAACCTGTAGAAAAATATTATGAAGCTCAAATTACATACTTTTCTTTAGAGCATAAATATTTTTACGAGATAGTTATAATTGTATACATAATAATAATATATTAATACAGAAAATATTATTATTCTCAAATAAAACTGACTTTGTGACTGCAGCAGAAGCGTCTGACTGTAAACGCCATGGTTGCGGATTCGACTGCCATGCGGGAAAGTGTAAATGCTTTTTCCATTAATGAAAAACGGAGAGTTTCGACACTAGAATCTATCTTTAAACAGCAAAACTTACAACATAAACATAAATTACAAGAATCTACACATAGAAATGTATATACTTGTATAATACAGGCGAAGATTATTGTTTATAGATTCAACTCCCAGTAACATCTGCCATCATTATGTGAATTATGGACGGGTCGGGGCAACATGCAGATTGAAGAGCAACGCGGCGTAAATATGTGGATACGGTGATTTTCTCTTTAGAAATCTAATGATTTCTAGTTATTATTTATTGTCTTCTATAGTTAACACTGTTTTTTTTTCTTTATTTATTTGCTTACTTGTTGTGAAGGAAAAAATATCATGAAACTAGCTGGATGGTACTACTTTATTGTATTGCCATCTCTATAATAATTACAACGTTTATTGACGATAAAAGAAGTATAAATTATAGAAATTGATTGATTTTAAATTGTCCTATATTGATCGTATTAAATAGGAAAAATTGTTATTAATATAAGGGTGTACAGATAAAAAATCCTGGATTTAACATGTTATATCGGAAAAGTTGGTATTAAATAAAGATAAACTATATTACTTATGGCTTATATAACTAAATTGAAGTGACTTACAAAGAAGTATATATAATACATTTTATAATACATTATGAAGAGGTTCAGAATAGTGGACGAGGCGAAAGAGGTATGTAGGTACATTAGCGTTTGGCGCTCCGTTCTCTCCGGCTGCCCATCTAAGGATAAATGTATAGGATAAGGATATGTATGTATGTATTTATGTGGCACGTGACAAATTCTTACAACTAAAGTAGGTTAACAGTTAACGTAATATAATATAGAATACAGCTTTCCTGTGCAAATGACTTGAAAAAAAGGTATTTTCGTCCCAAGTCAATAGTTCTTGAGATAAGTTTAACGGTTAACCAAATAAACATATTGACTTTATAATATTGTTGTTAAATGTAAATATTTGTAAATATTTCACTATTGAGATTCGAATACACTACTATATTCTATATAATACTACTACTATACTCATAAATTCTTCATATACTTTGTTAGAAATGTAACTGAACTGAAAACTGAATCCCTTTTTCGAAATTATTATTTGTTTGTTACACGTTTTGTCTCGTCTAATCAGAAACAATGGATTCTTCGTTAAACCTCTTATTACGTTTATTAATTTTGAAATTTAGTTGATTTTTTAGTTGATTTTGATTTTGGCTGATTTTGATTTTGGGTTTGATTTTGATTTTGATTTTGATTTTGATTTTGATTTTGATTTTGATTTTGATTTTGATTTTGATTTTGATTTGATTTTGATTTTGATTTTGATTTTGATTTTGATTTTGATTTTGATTTTGATTTTGATTTTGATTTTGATTTTGATTTTGATTTGATTTTGATTTTGATTTTGATTTTGATTTTGATTTTTAGTTGATTTTGATTTTGATTTTGATTTTGATTTTGATTTTGATTTTGATTTTGATTTTGATTTTGATTTTGATTTTGATTTTGATTTTGATTTTGATTTTGATTTTGATTTTGATTTTGATTTTGATTTTGATTTTGATTTTGATTGTGATTTGATTTTGATTTTGATTTTGATTTTGATTTTGATTTTGATTTTGATTTTGATTTTGATTTTGATTTGATTTTGATTTTGATTTTGATTTTGATTTTGATTTTGATTTTGATTTTGATTTTGATTTTGATTTTGATTTGATTTTGATTTGATTTTGATTTGATTTTGATTTTGATTTTGATTTTGATTTTGATTTTGATTTTGATTTTGATTTTGATTTTGATTTTGATTTTGATTTTGATTTTGATTTTTGATTTTGATTTTGATTTTGATTTTGATTTTGATTTTGATTTGATCTTGATTTTGATTTTGATTTTGATTTTGATCTTGATCTTGATCTTGATTTTGATTTTGATTTTGTCAAAAGTTACTGTTTACAAATTTTAAGAAAACAAAAAAATTAACGTATGAGGACTGAAACCCGTTCCTTGCTTATTACAACTTATTTATGTTGTTAGCATGTCTGTGGGGAGATTTTGGGAAAAGTTGCCGGGAAAAGGAAAGTTGGTCACAGGTAGAAATCATGGTTAAGTGCCGCTGAACTATTTCGCCTCGCTACAGACAGAAAAGTACTCCGAGCTGACTGCGTACCTTCAGTATATATTAGAAGACAATACAAACGTATGTAATAATTTCAACGTACTCGTAGCTCGAAAAGAACGTACGGCTTAATGATAAGAGTGTTGGTACGGTTTTCAAGAGACGCGGATTCAAATCCCACTTAGCTCAAATTTTATACATTTTCTATAAATATTCATTCAATGGAAAAAGCACTTTTAATTTCTAAATTACAATGCAACGAGTGAAAAACCAAAAGTTTTGATTAAAACTAAAGTGCCTTATCCATGTTAATGTGCCTTGAGGCGTTCACAGTGTCTCTTATTAATTTATTCTACCTACGATCTCGGTACAGGTGGAGTTTGACTTTAGCGTTCTCTTCTGGTGTTTATTACGTGATCTGTTTTATAAATAGAAGGGTAGGATAACTTTAATTATAAAATTATAAGTTAATTAAAAGGAAATGTTTTATGTTTTTAATTTTAATAGGTCTTAGGGCTTAAAATGTTAGGAGAATTCGTCTATAGGGAATAAATATTAAAGTTAATCTTGGTAATTGGTATTAAGAATAAAATTATTGTTATTTTATCTACTTTTTAAACTATTAAATACAAATTTTCACTATAAAAAAATATTTTAGACAAACATAAAAATTCGGACGTAGCGGGATTTGACCTAGCGCGTTTTGGAAGCCATCAAAGTTCTCTGACCGCTAGTTCATTCTCATAAAAAATAATAACACCATAGTGATGCATTCAAATCGGTTTTTAAATTTTTATGATAGAAATGGAAATATATTGTATTGTGTGGAAATATATATCATATATATAAAACTCCCTTAGTGAGAGAATGACAGACAACTTAGTCATGTAGAGTTTCCCGAATCTAAATCAATATTTTAATTATTTTTAATGTATCCACACTCTCTTGCCAAATGATTGTTCCTTGTAATCTAATGTAATTAATCTTTGGGTAGCGGAAATTTGTAAAATTTTCCCTAAAGAGATGCTAACAACGTAATAATTTGTAAAAAGCGTATATGAATTTCGACGCAGCGTGGTGAAGAACGCATGGCTTAGTGGTCAGAGCTCTAGGAAAGTTTCCATGAAGCGTGGGTTCAAATACCGTTGCGTTTAAATTTGTGTTTTCTTTAAGTATATCCAATTCACTATTTTCAAATTATAAATTTCAATTATTGCACAAGATTTGGTTTTCACTCAACTTTATTCAATTGACATTAATCCATATTTATGTGACTATAACAAAAAGTCTTATATAAAATAAACTAAAATAAAACTACATAGATAGAGATGTAAAATTCCAAATTTATCTTGTTATTACAACGCGACGTTTCATTAGCACTTTGTTTGGGAGCACAAACATCTAGTAACATCCTCTTTTGAAATTATACTCGCAGTACATGAGGTTATTTTCCCTGTATATCTTAATTACACTTGTATTCGTTTAGAATTTTAAATTGGATGACTTGCAAATATGCAAGTAATGATGCACAGCTAAGTTATTAATAATATACATATACTACTTGTATGGCAGTTTTTTTGTTAAAATTGAAAATAAGTCCGAAATTGATAAATTAAAGCCATAAATATATTTAGATTTAGAAATGTTTATTGTTTTTTTTTTTACGCTCTCTCTTTTTTGTAGCAGAGAAGGAATGGAGAATTTAATTCTTATATATGACACTGCCTGTTCGATGACGTAACTTAGCGCCGCTCTCCGACTTAACACAGGAGGGTCATAAAAATGGCTAATTGCTCTAGGTGGGCGTCAAACCCATAACCTCTGCCATACGATGCTTGTTATTTTTAATATTACAAAAATTAAATAAAAACATAATAATAATACAAATATTCTATTTAATCCTATTAATATTATAAATGTGACTGTTTGTTTCTATTTAACGCAAAAACTACAAAACCGATTTAGACATCAGAATAACATATAAGCTATAAATGATTAACGAATGAATATCACTTTAGTACAAACTAAATAGCAGGGTAGCTAGATTTTTTATACATCTACAGCTCAATATAAACCCATATTCTTTATTACTTCTAATAATTCAACTATTACGAAGAAAATGTCAAGTGATATCAAATTTACATACAAATTTCACCAAGTTTATCCTACAATTAGCGTTTTAGTGACGATAGTCAAAGAGCAAGCTGAGGTAACCTACTAGCGTATTCTGATTGACGGTGCTTCGAGATTGGAAGCTTAATCCAAGCTTTAATGACATATAATATTTAAACCAATTATAAACAGATTTAAAGCGATTTTAAATAATTTTGAAAAATTTTAAATAAAGATTACTAAGAATGTAAACGCAGTAGTTATGGGTTCGAATCCCACTTGACAAAATGTTTTCTTTTCCATCTGTAGCAAGACAATGCGGCGTAGAATTCCGCCACTCAACATATAATATTATGAAAACTGGGCAAAGACTGGCAAATACTACTGTAGCGTATATTAAAAAAAATTTCAATGGAACCGCGTTATTTTTTCATTTAAAAAAAAGATACCATATTTCGTTGGTCCGAAGCCAACTCATTTCAATGCCTCACTTTCGCTAAATGAGATTGTTTAATCTCATATATTTTGTTGAAAAGATATGTTAAATATCTCGACATATATACATTTACGTATTATATATACTATGTCATATTAGAGTATGTAGTTTTTGTATAATATAACGTTTTTTCTTTGTATGAAAAACTTTTAAATAGATAAAGCTGTCCACATAATTCATATTCTTAATTAATTACTATAAGATTAGAAAAAAAATTGTATGTTACCGAGGCTTCAGTAATTTTGACTGTAGACAGTATGTCTACAGTCTAGAGGGGTCATTTTTTTTGCCTCGCTCTGGTAAGACATCCGTAATTCATATAATTTTAAGATAATGGGCGAATAAAATTGTATGTATTGTATACATGCATTTTACATTCATATTGAATCCGTTTTCGTCAGCCTAATAGAGTAAGTTATGAGTCAAATTTAAAATATTATTTTACACATTACACAATACAATTTTTTTTTGTTATTTACTTACTAAATTGGATTATTATCATTATTATTTTAGTATAGATTCATATACTGTATTAACAGGGGTCGTTGCGGCCCAGCGTCACATTCTTTGTATGTAAACACGACTCACGAATGTGGGAAACACAGAGTTCGATTTCCACCGAGAGAGAAAAAATTATATATCATATCATATCGTATCGTATCGTGTCGTGTCGTGTCGTGTCGTATCGTATCGTATCGTATCGTCTTCTGCTTCTTATTGGCATTAGTCCCGGTTTTACCAGGGTCTGCCTTCTGACTAAGCCTACCCCACTTTGCACGGTCTTTAACATCCTCAGTGGACAATCTATTGGCTCTCATGTCTTGTGTCACGACACCCAGCCATCGCTTCCTTAGGTGTCCGGGTGGTCTAACGCCAGGGACAGACATGTCAAGACACTTCCTTCGGACATAATTCTCAGATCGGCGCATAACATGGCCATACCATTTCAGGCGACGCTCTTGGAGCTTATCCGCTTCGTCACGGACCCCAAGACTACCTCGAACGAATGTGTTGCGTATGCGGTCGGACCGCGTAACGCCACATATTCATCTCAGCATCTTCATCTCCGTGACGTGAAGCTCCTGAGTGTGCCGATATAATGTTCGGATAATGCTCTTGTATATCAGTCCCTTGAGCTTGGGCGGTATTCTGCTATCGCAGACTACACCAGTGAACTCCCGCCATTTGGCCCAGGCAGCGTTTATACGGGCATGGATGTCGTGGTCGATGCCTCCAGACTCATGCATAACGGCTCCAACGGAGAAGTTCAGGTAAACTTCTCCGACTTAACGGCTGGCTCAGGCCCGATATGGATGGTGCTCGAGTCCGGGTTCCCGCAAGCCATGTACTCGGTCTTCGACACATTCAGTTTGAGACCATTGTTCTCAAGCGCACCCTTCCAGGCGTTCACTTTACGCTCCAGCATCAGTCGGTTCTCGTCGATGAGTACTATGTCATCGGCATACATCATCATCCACGGAGGCTGGCATTGAATGTGAGCCGAGACAGTATCCAGCACTACATTGAATAAGAACGGACTTGAGCCCTGGTGAATCCCTATTGTAATCAGAAAGAGCTTGGTGTGGCCAACAGCGGTCCTAACCACTGAAGCGGAGTCGTTGTACATATCTCTGATAACCTCAATATAGGCTTCAGGGATCTCCTTAGATTGCAATGCCCACCAGGTACACTGACGTGGCACACAGTACACGTATCGTATCGTATCGTATCGTATCGTATCGTATTATATCATATCATATCATTAATGTTGTTTTATATAATATTTTTCTATAAGCCAATGCGCAGCGTTGAGTACCGTCAAGACGCCTCAAACGTGTATCAAAAGGCAGAAAATGAGTAAGGAGTGTTATAGTACTAGGTTCCCCCTATATGTAAATAATAACGTCGTATAGTCATTAATTTTGTTGTATTTCAAATCCAAGATATCATAGCTCGTCCAGCTTATCTGGATTGCAGCCAGCTTCATTTGCATTTCAAATTAGTCCGTTTTGTATTTTTTTTTTACATAAATCCTTTAAACAAGTCTTTGCTTTCAATTTCAGGCACAAAATAAAAAGCTATGTATGTATATAGGTATGGATATGTCAAATTGAGTCAACGTCAAGGTGGCGCGGGAGGACCATGGCTATAAATGCGTTGGATGTGGGTTCGATTAAAACAATGACAATGTTTCAAATTTAGCGGAAAATGGAAGACAGTGTGTCTTGACCCCACTATGCTTTGCAGAATAAAGGCTCAAAAAGGCTGAAAAGAATATATACATATAAAGAAACAGCTTTTTCTCCTGCCAAATGATTGCTATTTGCAATAATTTTTGGGTGGTGGAATTTTGTAATAATTTCTTCACGTAGATAGATGTGAACTTAATGGATGGCTTAACGATCAGAGCGTTTTAACGATTTTCAAGAGGCGCTGTATCAAATCCCTTATACGTTCAAATTTTGTTTTTTTTTTAAACTATTCTTCTTGCGTCCTCCTTAGTGTGGTATAACACTTTAAAATTAATAAAAAAACGTAGTTATCATACAATTGTAGTTAATTTTTTCCCCTCTTAACTACATAGTTGTTATAATGATCTAGATTTGTGAAGCTCTGTTTTTTAAAAAGTTAGTACAACTTGTCATGTCATATCATGTCACGTCACCGTATTTTGTTAACTTCACATAGTATAAAAGCCCACAAATAGTACAACAGGCGGAAAGTTTTGTTTTCAGACACTATTACTGCTATTCACCTGAACTTGTAACACTGAGCGGTTGAAGTAACCAGGGGGAGGAAATAAAACTTATTGATTCCCCCGAGCGGAATCAAACCCATTACCATCTCAGTTACAGTCGTCGTCAGATATAGCTCACATAATATATACTGATAAGGCAAAAAATAAATAGATAAATATATAATATGTAAATAGAGCTTTTCTTAGACATCTATATAAATAAAATTAATACAATATTGAAAATCTGCACCAAATTAAAACGAAAAGTTAAAGTATTATTCTCCCACATTAGCTGCCATATATATATAATAAAATTTAATTAGGGGTCCTTAATGCTAGGTGATTGTGGGAAATGTCGTCATTAGATGAAAACTTGGGGCTTGTTTTGTAAACGAGACCGTTATGGCGGCCGTATAAAGTGATATAATTATTAAGTTCAGGAATATTTTATACGTATGTATGTATTGCTTTGAAAATAATATTATGTAAGTGTGGGTAAATTTTTTTTCAGTTTCTCGCTGTATCTGGCATATAACGGGTGAGCAGAAGAAACCTAGTGTCAAGACACTGCATTCACGGAACACACGGAATACAGCGTAGTTTTTACGTCGTATTTAAGTTTAATCTGTTGGAGCAAAATCCGGGGAGTACGATGGATGTCTTAAACATTCCAATTGAAACTCTTCTAATTTGGTAGCCGTCTGTTGTGGAGCGAGTGGTCTAACGTTGTCGTGAAGCAGCAGTGGCGTTGAGCGATTGAGCCTGGGTTGTTTAGCAGCTATCTTTTCCATCACGGTTTGCAATTGCTAACAATAGACGTCTGCCGTAATTGTATGGCCAGATTTGACAAAACTGTAATGAATGACACCGGGACTGGTAGAATCCACTTTTCATCACAAGTAATGATTGGATTTAAAAACTCTTTGTTATTGTGCGTGGTTTTTATTGTGTTGTGTGCATTATTAACTTGAATCTCCTTCCGTCCATGGGGCTTGTTCTGCAAGTGGAAATTTCCAGAACGAAAACATTGGACCTAAAAACGCACTGTGTTTTCTTTTGCAACATGACCGGCATATACATCATTAACCCTTTGAGCCATTTCCGTAGCACTGTTGCCATGGTGGAACTCGTACTCGCAAATAACGCGATATTTCAAGTTTTCCATTTTGTAAACTAAATGACGCAAACATAAAATGGACAAAAAATACAATTGAATGACGGTTAAGGAACAATAATATATGTGTAAATAGCTGTATAAATTTGAATTTGAAATTCCTAGCAAATTTTTGTATAATTTTTTAATACAAATCTTGCCCAATCGATTATTTGGCACCATCTATCCAAGCCCTTTTTTTAAAAAATGCATTGTTATTATTAAAAAAATTAAAACATAAATAAAGTAATAGAATTATTTTAACAATTATGCAAACAGAGAGTGTAGTGTATGGGCACTATATTCCCTCTTTTATTCTCGGCGGGTATGCAAATACAAACATAAGGTAAGGGTATAGAGGCACAGTGGCTGATGGTAAACGCATCTGGTACGTGTCTTTTAAGATAAGACATATCAATTAAAGACTTGAAACAGTAAATGCTTTTATCGAATAAGAAAATAATTTCTAAATCAACTTATTATACACGCAGATGCTATTTATATTATTTTAAACTGTTACTAAATTAATTAACTTTTGCATAAAAAAAACTAGTAAGTTAACTAGAAAACGAAGTTAGAAATCCTAAATTATTTTTAACACTCAGTAAGTCTCAAATTGTGTTTTGACTGTGCTATAAAATTCTAAGCATCAACATAGTATATAACATTTAATACTATTTTATACTATAAAACGAAGTTGTATTAGATTTTAATGCAGGTCTCTAACTATAAACCTTAATTAACTTCAGACAGAGGTTAATCAAGAGGAAGTGTTATATATATATATATATATATATATATATATATATATATATATATATATATATATATATATATATATATATATATGTACCTTCTTCCACTTAGCATTATCCCGGCCTATTGCCAGGGTCTGCTTTCCTACTTAACCTACTCCACTTTGCACGGTCTTGAGCATCCTCAGTGGGCAGTCCATTGGCTCTCATGTCCTGCGTCACAACGTCCAGCCATCGCTTCCTTGGCCGTCCGGGGGGTCTTACTCCAGGGACAGACATATCAAGGCATTTTCTTTCGACGTAGTTCTTAGGCCGGCGCAAAACGTGGCCATACCATCTCAGACGACGCTCTTGGAGCTTATCCGCTACGTCACGGACCCCAAGACTACCTCGAATGAATGTGTTGCGTATACGGTCAACCCGAGTAACGCCACACATCCACCTCAGCATCTTCATCTCCGTTACGTGAAGCTCCTGAGTGTGCCGAGATAATGCTGGCCAACATTCGCTGCCGTATAAAAGAACTGGTCGGATCATGCAAGAACATGAAACTCAAGGGGCTGATATACAAGAGTTGAGTTTGGGCGGTATTCTGCGATCGCAGACCACACCAGTGACCTCCCACCATTTCGCCAAAGCAGCGCTAACCCGGGCGTGGACATCGTAGTTGATGCCTACATATAACACTTCCTTTTATCTTTATATATATAACATATCTATATCACATGAATAAAGCTTAGATTTGTTTTTATATAGGAGAGTCAAACAAGCGATCAGGTCACCTAAGTAAGTGATCACCGCAGCTAACGATTCCGTGTAGTACCTGAGGAGCTGCAGCTGCGTTGCTGGCGTTTTAGTTGGATATAGACGCGCATTTTGAAGGTCTGTCTGTCATGTCTGTCTACCTGGAAACTCTGACCCTGGTAGGCTGTTCCACGGTTGTGTGGCATGTGGTTAAAGCAGGCAAACCATGGGCACACCATTAATATAATTCCAGTTAGATTTAGTTCATAAATTCAAGCAGAATGCTACAAAAGCACCACAAAGTCGCGATAAAATATGCACTGTAGAAAACTACACGTGACAATGTGTTCGAAATTCGAATGAATTCATAACATAGAGAAACTTTGTATGAATCACATCTTGTAGTAGAAATAGAGCTTAAAAGCTTTAAAGTTAAGCATGGTACTCTTTTTGTTGGGTGAATGTTATTAATAAGGTTTTTTTGTCTAGATTGTATGGTACTAGCTATCTATCACCTGCGAATCAGTTTCTATTTCGATAACACCATGATGTAATTTAAGCATTCATACGCTATGGTAAAGAATAAATTTTGGATCTCTTAAATTTTTATATGATGATATATTTTATAACTAAACAATGTAATTGACAATTTCTATGTATACAAAAATGTATGCCTAGACAAATATATATATATATTATATATATATATATATATATATATATATATATATATATATATATATATATATATATATATATATATATATATATATATATATATATATATATATATATATATATATAGGCATACATTTTTGTATATTTGTATGTGCATATGTGTTTTGTTTTGCTAGCCATACATACCGTTTAAAATTTCCTCTACAAACAACGAAAAATATTTAAAGATACCGCCAAAAATAAGCTGCAAACGACAGATTTAATACATATATTATGCATATATGAAAATATTAGCGTCAAAACTTGGCGTATAAGGGAACTTGTGCATCTGATATGCATTGTGTTGATTCACAAAAGGTTGCACGTTGAAGTGAAATACTCCGTCTTTGTGACAACATTCATTTCGCGAATTAAAAACGTGCTTGCCTTTTACTGACGTTTTATAAGGTTTTCTTACTTCTAATGTATTATAGAATATTATATATATGTCAGCTATGCTTATAATCACCTATAATATCGATTATAGGCATGGAGGCGTAGTGGCAAGAGTGAAAACGAGACGGTTCAATGCCTAGAAGAGTGAATGAATTAATTCAATTTTCTCGCTCTGTAAGGTGATAAATTGCGGCGTTAAGTTCCGCCTCTCTACATGTCATGTCTCGTTTTTTTAGCGTGATCCCGTTTATCTGTATCCCGTATCTAACAGGCCAGGGAATTATTAGTAATAATTAGTTAAAATGTAAATTTCTTGCAGCAATGTTAAGACAGTCCGTTTCCTACTTATCACTGATGATTGATGTGGCGTTGATTTCCGCTACAACACATTTTTTTTTAATTTGACCAAATAACGGAGAATGGAGTGATATTTGATACTAAAAGTAATATGAGAAGCTGAGTAAGATAGATAAAAAGTGGCAGGGAAGATAAAGACCTACCCTACTATAAAGTAAGCTATATAGTAGGGTAGTATATATATACTATATGAGATAAAATGTGAAACAAAAAATTATACCAATCCCGTATACATATTTCTTATACATACACGATATTGCGACCTAGTTTCCCAGACAGTTGCGGCTCATTTGCGATTCCTACTTCGTTAGCTCACCGAATTGCTAAACTAAAGCTATTTGCGTTATAGCTCTGTATATATTTATATGTATATCATGTTGTTATATAAGTTTTAATTACGTTAATGTATGTTTTATTATATTTTGTATATTAATTAACATATATGTATATATTTCTTAATGATTAGTCTCATCGAAATCTATATGATGGAATTTTGTAATAAGTGTCTGTATGGTATTAACGTTGGTTTTCGGTTTAATTGCCACTAGGGGAAAAAATATTCTCCGTTTTGATTGATAAATTGCGGCGTTTAGTTCCACAACTTAAAATGCAGTGTCTTGAAAATTGAGAACAAAGTGGAGAACGGAGTGTCTTAACACTTTTGTTGGTTATTTCTGTTGGCCTGTTATACGGATAAAAGCGTGAAATTGCAAAATCCATTATATAGTAACTTATTATAATTTTATCTAAGTCTAACTTTTGATAAATTAATTTCATATCCTAAAGATTCTCCATCATCAGTCACTTACACCAAATCAATATAACACTTTAAATTAGTATTTCTACTAAGTTAAAGTGGATCTAATTTATTACTTAAATTCCACTATCTAAGTTTTGTAACAAGCAAGCAAGGGCTTGTCATTTGGAACATCTGGTAAATCCCTTTGAAATAATTTGGTACAGTTTAGAAAGGCAATCATTATAAAACGACCGTTTCGAGCTGAAGAAACCAAATGTAATTTGTAGGAAATGTAAAAAGAATCGCCCTTCAGATGTATTTATTTGTGAGATTTACTCAGTCGAATGTTTCTTTTTTTTCAGCTTCAAATTATAGAGTATTGAAGAACGAAATGATTTCTTACTAGTTCAGCCCTTACTAGCCCAGAACTTTGTTTGTGTGGACTTTATAGTCCTTGGCACCTCATTCCTTGTTTGTGATTTTTATAGTCAATAGCTTATACATCAAGCGTTGCAGATTCTCGGAATCATGAAATTTCATTAAAGGTAAGTAAAAAAAATTATAATATTGAGATCGTGATTCACATATCTGAATATGAATTTCGCAATTTATTTCGCAAAAAATTAATTAAATTCACACACAAACAGATAAACAGACAGACAGAAAAAAAATTCATTCAACAATCATATTTAATAGTGTTTTTACATTTTCCATCATATTTTCGTCAAATATTCAATGTACGGGCAGTTTAGAAGACATAGAAAATATTTGAATGTCTTTTAATTTTAATATATGTTTTGCATAGCATGGAGGTGGACGTTGATTCTAGTTGATTCTAGTTTGGTCTCGTCCTGGTCCTCCGTTTACCCCTTACTGCCAGAATTCAAAAGATTGCGAGTTTAGTGACGAAACTCAGGGCCACGCTTTGTCTTCTAGAAAAGGAAAAGATGTCTTTTTTTAACATATTTAGTAAAATTAATATTAGGTCTATCGATAGCAAAGTTGTAAGTTGTTGTATGTATACCTATAACGTATGTATGAAACATAATATTATAAATTACAAAAGATAATCTGTTTGCTTGATTGCGCTAGCTCAGGAACTATTGGTTAGAATTTAAAAAATTAAAGCCGCTACAACATGAGAGAGAAATATGCGCCGCTTCAACTACCCCTTCCCATTCCCATCACCATGAGCCTTTTGCAGTACCCTTCTAGTACTGCAAAAGGCTCATGGTGATCTTCTTGCAAGGCTGCGTATATCCTGAATGAAACTCCAGGAATTCTTGAAGGCCATAGTGGTCCACTGTCTTTTATTGGTTACCTCAAGAATGTATCATGTATATATCCTCATGATCATTATATACAATTCCGAATTATTTCTACCCTAATCAGGGGGTGAAGCCAAAGGTAAAAGCTAGTATTTATCACAGCAGTATCTGTTTCACCCTTTGAGAAATTACGTAAAAGGGGACGTATAATTTAAATTACGATAATTAACAATATTACGGCTCTACAACCATCTGAAACGAGCATATACTTAATTGCTTTGAATCAATATGCCGTAAATTGTTTAAAAGGATATTGTTATATATTTATTATTAAGTATATAAATAAATTAAATAGTCGATCTATTTTTCAATAGATTTTAGAGGTATTTTTTCCACACTAGTAATACAAGATGCTACTTAATACACAATGTCTCAAATTCAGACAGAACGACTAATACGGAGAGTGGAGATAGTTTTAAAGTTAAAAACACTAAATATAGATTTACGGTTATTATTTGGTTTTTCTCGCCTAAGGGCTAGAGACTATCGTAAAAGTGGAAAATAGAGTAATTTATCACAATTTTTTATCTTTTATATGAAATGTATAAATATAACAACATTCAATCTATTTAATATCCTTATTTAATATATATCCTTATTCTTTCCATTTCCGAGTCCAAATTTAATTTTTTATCAATCAAATGTAATTATGACAAATGTACACCAAAAATCTTAACCGTAACTTTGATTGCTAAATTTAAATCTTCTCAAATAGCATCGCGCTGAAAGCACTCATTATACAAATTGCCTTAATTGCCTTATCTGTTGCTCGGATGGTATCAGCCATCTTGGGTTGTATTGATTCCATACCCGTTATCTATATATAGTATATAATAAACGAGAACGAGAACATTTTATTTATGAAAATTAACCAATATAATATATGAATGTTAAATATTTTACGTGTTTTTAATGTTATTAAAGAAAAGTTTTATAAAAAAACGTGTAAAATTTTAACGTAGTGGGAAAATTTGATTGGTTTTAAAGAGTTCAAGATGCGCTACGTTTAAATTTTATACGTTTTGTATAAACATATGAATCCAAAAATTTAAACAGGATTAAGTAAATATATAGATATATATATATATATATATATATATATATATATATATATATATATATATATATATATATATATATATATATATATATATATATATATATATACACACTCTGTATCCCGTAATTAATAGGGCAGGCAAAGTGTGACAACACTATTCTTCATTTCCCCCTTGTGGTAAAACTCAACGCCCCACTTTGTCTATATCATTGTATGTAGGATATAAATGAGGATTACAAAAAGAATGATTTTTAATAACGGATTCAAGGTTCTTGTTCAGAAAAATTAAATTAAAAATGAAAAAAAAAAACGAATATGTTAAGTAAAATATGCATCGACAGTGAATCTACAAACATTTTTGCTATGTCCATGCATACCCTGTATTTCCTCGTCGTGAGTTTCCAAAAAACACGTATTAGTGCCTTGACAACGATATCCAGAGATATTTCTACAAGTGTGTATTCCTTTGCAACACTCAACGATTGTGCGACGATTCAGAGTATTTAATTCAAATTGGTTTTCACCATTTTCATTACATTTACAGATCTGAAACCAGAGATTTTTCCAATAATTGTGTGTATAATAATAATAAGATAAATAATAATAAGATTTGGTTGGAATTGATCCACTATATTATATTATCTTGAACCATTTTCCTTAAGGATGTCACCGTGGTACAAATCTGATACACTTAAGCGTCTAACTGGGAATTCCATGGTTGTGGGAACGTATTATTTTCACCACTATGGCAAGACAAAGTGCTATTTTTATATAGGATTTTTCTGCAGAACACTATATTCCATATATATAGAGAGAAGAGAACCTTACAAGAGAGATCCTAGTGTTCTAGAGACTAGCGGAACTCAACGCCGCGCTTTGTCTTGTTACCAGTTTTCCTAAGGGGAGATCGAGCCTACAAGCTTCGCGTTTGCAGCTATACGCTGTCCAACGGAGCTATGAATTATTTTATATACCATAGTTAGTAGAATAAACTTTTCAATTTACCAGAGCTACATAAATCTCATTACGTCCGGATAAATCTTATTTTACTTTAATAAAAAAGATAATAGTATAGCGTATTCTAGAAAATTTAAATAAGATTTTATCATATCTACCCGTTTTCGAAGTTTACGACGCAGCCTTAGGAACTTTGGTCTTCTTCTGGCACATGTGCAGCCTCTCCTTATATGCCTTCTCCTTGCAGCGGAATTTTGTAATCTCATTTTAAGTGTACACCATTTGTCATTACATGAATAAGAGGCACCTTAAATATATAACTAAGCTTACTTTAAATATATAATACTAGCGTTATCCTGCGGCACTGCCCGCTTGATCAAATATAAATAAATGAAAGTTGTGTAGTGATCAAGATACATAAGATGCATTGGATTACTTTATTTACATTAGATGAACGATCTATACAATGTATTTTATTATAAATTTGGACTAGTAGTTCCTGAGATGAGCGCGCTCAATCAAACAAGCAAAATTTTCAGTTTCATATAGATCTAGATATAAATCGATGTCTTCGTGGTATATATATATATATATATATATATATATATATATATATATATATATATATATATATATATATATTATATATATATATATATATATATATATATATATATATATATATATATTATATATATATATATATATATATATATATATATATTTAGGTACAGTAGAAAAAAACATATATCTAAAAAAATAAACATTACTCTAAACTGTACTTAAACCTTTTATAGTTGTAAGACATTAAAGATAAATAAGTAATTTAATTTATGCTAACCCATGCCATGTATTAGATGTTTTCAAACAAAAAATTTCAAAACAAGGCGAAAGCCAACGCGATTAATTATTGCAATGACAATATATATTTTTTTATTTAAGTATCTCATATCGAGATATTTATTATAATAAGATTTCATTAAAATTTTGATTAAAATGGAATAATAATAAAAATTATGATACGATTCTAGAAAATTCATACATCAGATCCGCAATTAATCTTCACACTCGATGGGAGAAAAAAGTACTAACTGTTCCATAGATTCACGATGCCTCTCGCATTGCCAGTTGCGGAGCTCGGAGTAGAACCCGGGACTTAAGTGTAGATTGAAGCCTATAAAATGTGAATTATTACATTCTATATCCACTATATTAAAATAAAAAGTTTTTTTTTCACCTTTCGTAGTAGCTGCTCGTTTTTATTCTATTAGTATTAGAACTTAGTATTGTGTATTAGAAAGTAGTAATAAATGAGGAAGGTACTGTTAGAAAATGGTAAGAGAGGTAAGAGGAGACCTTAGTTGACCTTCTGAAACACAGAGTCGAAGATACTGGAGATACTGTATGTCACGTAAAAAGCATGAGGATGTGTCGGAGAGCATGTATGAAGAGGTTAAAGATAGTGGACGAGGTGAAAGAGGCATGCGGGGACCGCAGCGTTTGGCGCTCCGTTCTTCCTGACTATACCGCCAGGTATAAAGCGTGAAGATATGTATGCATGTATATGTATATAGTATTAGAATAAGCTATTTTATTAAACCACACAATGGTATGCACAATTTTAATTGATGGTTGTCTAACCTGAGAAAAAATATAATTTTAATCTACAACTATCAACAACTATCTCTCATCATTGCACAATGATCCCATCAAACATTTCAAATATGTCAAACATGTCAAAACTAATATATGTAATCACAAAGTCAACTGAAGGGGATGTACTTCGCTTGAACAGTCACCATTGCAATATAAACTCAAAACAAGCAATTAAACAACCGTCTACAGATTAATTATTTGTTTAACCAACAAACTTCGCAAGCTTTCGTATCGATTGTCGTTGGAATGTTATATTATGAATGTTACAAAGTTGGTGTGCGTTAGGGTTCAATTGTGTGACCAAGTTGCTTTGTGTTATATGACTATGCAGTTTTAGTAGTATATGTATAATATAGATGATTTTAAAAAAGAAGAATAAATAAATAAATTAAGGCTGCTCGTTAATGCGGTGTGGTGATTGTTAACGCATAACTTGTGGGTTCGATTCCCATTCGAAAAATTGAATCGTTTTGTCTGACTACCATACTATATGGGGCAAGAAAGGCACCTTAAAAGATCTAAATGTATTTAAATTGATTTTTATACTTAAAAAAAAACACACACACACACAAAAATATTTTTTTTTCACTTAAATAAAACTAAATAATTTATAATGCGATCACTAAATCATTAAAATATAAATTTTTTCGCTCAAACTACAATTATAAAAAAGAAATAACGGAATATGAAAAAAAAACAATTCTATTGCAAATTTAGTTATAACTCTTTAGTATTACTTCATTTTACACTATATATAGCATTTTATTTGTTACATAATGTTCTAATTTTGTATTAAGTAATGCATATATACTATTACGTATATGTGTTTTGATTAATATTATTAAGTGAGAGTGTTTTTTAGCTTCACGCTGTATATAGCAGGGTAGCCAGAGGAAATCTAGTGTTAAGACATTCCGTTTCACATTTTTCGCCCAATTTTCGAGGCAATTGGCTTTATCACCAGAGCGAGGAAATGCTAATTATTCGTTTCTATGGGTCTGAACGGAACCACAGATCAGTTTTAATTTTTTTCAGTTAAAATTTTTTTTTTTTATTACTTTGTAAAGTATTATTCCATACTAAAACGAAAAAAAAATAGTTTTTACAAAACATACTGTAGAACTTCTTATAGAAGCTTGTTTACAATTTATTTATGTTGTTAGCATTTTTGTAGGGAGATTAATACAAATTTTCTCAACTCAAAGATTTTTGCTATGAATAATCATATGGCAAGGGAGAATGCTATTTGTTAAAAAAAAACGTTTTATTACTTTTTAATGTTGTTGTTATTTCATACCAAGGGAAAATAAATACGATATCAGAAATATATAAAAAAATTGACATTGATAGATTTGAACCCGCGCTTTTTAGAAAGCTTCAATTTTGTTCTTACTATCAATATAGTTAACAATTATTTCTTTTTACGACATAAACTTGAGTATGTATATATATCAATGAGTTTATTTTAATTAAATGAAATTAGCTTAAACTTCCAGAATGGACATACTTTATAGCGAAAAATCATATATAAAATAAAATGACTAGGTCGAATAGATACGTTTATACCAAGTCAAATCAATAACACACTTAAATGAGAAACTTCTAGAAATAGTATAATTTTTGCTAGTAACCATTTATAGAGAAATAATTGTCTATTAAAAAAAATAAAAAAATGTCCTCAAAATATCTTTATGAAAAACAAAAACCACGACAAAAAAAAAACCTTTGCGTGAAATAAACTATATTATAAGTTTGTAATAGATTTTTTCTGGGATGTATATATATATATATATATATATATATATATATATATATATATATATATATATATATATATATATATATATATATATATATATATATATATATATATATATATATATATATATATATATAATTCAAATTTTCGGTATTTTTCCTATGTTTGTATACTTATTGCCCCATTTTATACCTCAAGGTCAACAGAAAGTGCCCTGTAGGTTTTGATTACGCGGCCATTTTCATACAAAATACAAAAAAAATAAATACAAACGCTCATATATTTTGATTGCGTTGATTTCGAAGCTTGATTTTTCTGCGCTTCAAAATTCATTTCTCTTCGTGATTTTGAGAAAATGGTCTTGACAAATAGACAGACAGACAAACGGACAACAAAGTGATTATATAAGAGTTCGATTTTTCTTTTAAGATACGGAACGCTAAAAAAAAAGAAGCAATAAATTTTAATACGGATATATTATCGAGCTTTAACCTAACTATTACTACAAGTTATAGAACCATAGCGGTCTACCACTGTGCTGAACTGAGCATGAAGTTGAGCAATCAATGCCCTATCTATTCAGCTTCATAGAATTGGTAACGCAATATATTGTATATATGTATAACTAGCTATTAGCTCGCGTATTAAATAAATTAAATTTTGTTCTGACTTGACTACTTTTGTGACTCTCAATTTTAACCTTTGAATATATTATTATACATTATCGTATTTTAAAGCCTTATTACCTAAAACTTATCTCTTCTAGACGATTAAAGCTTCAATCAATTAAAGAAAAGCATTTTGTAGTAATTTTATTTATGAAATGATTTAAATAATTTCTCTACATACAAAATTTCAAGTCCATTTTAAATTTCATTGAAATCGGTCTCGTAGTTTTGGAGTTTATTCAATTGAAACAAATAAAAAAACAAAGAAACAGACATACAAATCTTTTCTCTTTATAATATTATAAGTATTGATTATTCAAATACACACTTGTACATTTAATTCTTTTAATTAAATTAAATGTGGAACATATATTTAATTGAATAAATTAAATATTACTCGATGGAATACATACAATATTTATTTTAATTTATATAGACAACAAAAAATGTTAAAATAGTAAAAAAAATATTTATTTCTGTCTAACGAGCTAAATGAGTAGACTGGTATCTTTTATTATCTATATATCACCATATCTTTGAAGGCTTCGTGGCGCAGTCTAACTGTAAATGATATTTGATGGGGCTATGGGTACCATACCCACTCGAGAGAATATATCATTTTCATCTCCCTGCTCTGTTAGACCAAATACGTCATAAAAATTGAAAGGGTGAAATTTAAAAAACCATTTATAAAAAAATTATTTGTTACATATTAATTATATATTACATTTGAAGTACATATTATATTTGAAGGTATTGGCTTATGTTTAAACCTAGCTTACTTAGACACTAGGTGTAACCTGATATATATGTTGCTTGCATGTCAGCGTGGGTGTGACTTAGCAGGCACAGATCATCGGCGTAGCCTAAGTCTTCTAAGACATAAGACAATCCCCACTCTATGCCACGACGCTTGTTTTCACAGATGCGAAGCATTATCCCATCTAGAACGACCAAAAAGAGGAGCGGCGACAAGAGGCAGCCCTGGCGGACATCCGCATGCACTGCTACATCGTCTGAGATGAGGCCGTCGTGAGTTATTTTACAGGAATACTTCCTGTAAACGCTTTTTAGTAGACGGATGATGTTTGGCGGCACTCCAAGTTCCAAAAGGCGTATCGAAAGCTTTTTCGAAGTCGACAAAAGTTAGGTAAACCTCACTTTGCCATTCTGATGCCTGTTCCAGAATGATACGAAGAGTGTTGATCTGGTCCGTGCATGAGCGGTTCGACCGAAAACCAGCCTGTTCCTTGCGTAGAAGAGGATCAACGGCCCTCGACAGTCTGTCCAGGATGATCTTACAGAATACTTTTGAAGGAACAGAGAGCCTGATATATATAGCTGATAATAATTATTTCTTTTTTATATAATCAAAGTATTTGTTATGTTATATTTATAATATAAGCGTTTATTTCAAACAAAAATTACAATTTTCATTTTAAAATCTTTATATAATATAACATTATGTTTTTTTGTCTATTTGTTCAGCATCTACAATTTTATAGGCAGTTTTAATGAAAACCATTCGTCATTCCAAAGAGATATTTTTAAGACGCCTCAGATGAAAAGCTGAAATTCAGTGGAGTGGAAAATTGGATGCCTCTGAACGCTTAAATCGATGCCCTAATTTAGAAAGGTTCATGTTTCCTTATGTTTCCATCTATTGTACTCTCTTAAGTGTATGTTAATACGTTTATTACATAATAAAGATTTATATAGACGTATATTTTGCAAATTGAATTGATGATTAGGAGACGGCGCGGCGTTGAGTTCCGCCACTAAACACGCATTGTCTGAGAATTGAGCGGAGAGCGGGAAAAGGAGTGTTAAGCTAAGTTCTCTGTCTGCCCGCATATAGCATGCGGGAAAAAGCTGAGTGAAGATATTTTGGCTTAAAATCCTAAGATATTGAATGCATGTTCTATTTTCAAATATTCAATATTTAAAAAAAAACGAAAAGTAATTATTTTCATGATAAATATTAATAGAATAGAATAGAATGTACGTAATAAACATAAGTTGTTTCCAAAAGAAGCCGGTTAAAAGTACGCCTCTTGCTTTATCCTTTCTTTCTTGCTATAAGTTATTACAGCGTACATATCGTAGTGTATTTTGGAATTACACAATCTAGTATCCATTCCCATTTCAACATCTTGCCTTAAGGAAAACCGCTTGACGCCATCTTTATATAATGGAAATTCCTTCTATATGGACAAAATACTTTCGAGTTTTCAAATTTCATTCGCAAAGCGATAATATAGAACTTGTTGCCGGCATCAATGTTTTCTATATCATACAATATATTTATCTATGGAGTCATTTTTGGCGAGTCTCCGTCACCAAAGATAGCTATAAGCTATAAAAAAGCGGTCAAACAAAATCCTAATTTACTATAGTAAAAAAAAAACAAAAATTTATTTCAACACTTGAAACAAGGAACAGTTAGTTCCTTTAGAAATATACAAGAAAAAAAAGTTCCTATCAAAACCACAGTATATTAACAGACCTTTCTCATATACTTCTAGCTTCACTCATATAAAATTCGTCAGTATAAAAGAAAACATCCTAATATCTGACCATCTTAGACGAGCTTGAGGCAATTTCCCGCTCCATTGCGTTTACGAACAAAACGGTAGTTCCAAACTGATTTTATATGAAAACTTTGTGTAGGTGAGAGATAAATGGAGTTAACTTTAAAAGTTGTTTGGATTTCGCTGATTCTAGCTTCTTTTCTTGTATTTTTTATTTTAGTTTAATGATTTATTTGAGCGAGTTACTTATTCGTTTGTTCTGCAGAAAGTATTTACGTATCGGGAATTTCGCTGTGTTGGAATTTTCAAATTACTTGGACTTTTAATGAGAGTTGAAATTAACTTAAACTTATTAATGCACTGTAAATAGCAGGAGCTTTTGATTAATGCTCTTAGTTATCTAATATTATAGAATGTTTTAATATGTTATAAATATGTATGAATATTTTAAAAATGTGAAAACGTTAATCAACACTAAGAAAAGACAACAATAAATTTTAATAAACGTATAAGAAATTCGCCGTAGCTCCATAAAACAGTATGGCTTAATTCATTTATAATTAATTTAATATAAATTGATGATTCAAAAGTGCTTGTAATGGCCTAGTTGGATGAGTAATATTTTAATTTTGGATAAATAAATTGAACGGTACCTAAGAGGCGCGGGTTCGAGTCCCGGTATGTTAAACTTTTTTTGTTCTCTAAATCCGTTAGATATAAAGTGAGTAAGATATTAAAAAATTATAAGCAATATCACAATAAGTCATTTTAAACATAAAACGCGCGGTTTTGTTTTAGTGTAGAGGGGTACTAAAAAAGCGTTTCTAGTAATTCATATAGGAAGCGGGAGTAAACTGATTTTAATAATGATAATTATATATATATATATATATATATATATATATATATATATATATATATATATATATATATATATATATATATATATATATATATATATATATATATATATATATATATATATATATATATATATATATATATATGTGTGAAGAGGATAATGACAGAGGAGGAGGCGAAACAGGTATGGTATATAAGGTTTTGATTGCACTATGATAATTTTGTAGGTACCAAAAAAAAATATGAAAAAACAAGGACTAATAAAACAAACAAAATAAAGTTCTAACATTTATATTTTCGAAATTTAATTTCTAGTAAATCGACGATTTACACGTTGACAATAATTAATTATACATTAAATAAATATTAAACAATCAGTCTTTTTGAAGATAAAGTTTTATTCGCTACAACATTTTTTCTATAGAAGCTTAATTACATCTAAAATACAAGTATGGCTATTGCTCCTATAGTAATTCATATTATAATTACAGTGGAGACCCGATTATCCAGCCCTCGGTTATACGGAAACCTGAATATACGGACTATGGACATGGTATACGTAGGGTTTAAGTTTCATTGAAAGATGAGTAAAAAAGAAGCTCCAAGGAATAATTAAAAATAATAAGTTTAATAAGCACAGTAATATGTATAATATATATAGGTACTTTAGTCCATATTGCACCTGTCTCAAAATTGGACAGAAAGTGGGGATCGGGCTTCCCTCTGTCTATAGCAGGGTTATATGCGTACAGCCAATTATCTGTCCGATATATGGCATACGGGTACGCGACCCCAGGACCTCGAGCCCCCACTTTTATAATCCGATCCAATCCATGTAAGTGGTGTCCCTCCTGTATATTCCAAGTCTTTCTGCCTCTTATTCCCTTTCCTTTCTTGGTTTCTCCCAGTAATGGGTTTGGAGGTCAGATAGCAATCGCTCCACTAAAAATCATTTCGCCACTCGTATGGACCGATTTGGAAAAAAGCTGGGTATAGCTAGGGCGTCGCCGCTACACGACGCGCAGGCACATCGCCCTACACCTGCGATAAGTGGGCAAGGGCTACCGTGTCAAGTACGGGCACGGCTAACGACGTCAGTACCCAGACGGAAACTCCGTTTTGCAACATGGAATATTGGCTCTCGCAGATGTACTCATGAGACGTCGGGTCCAGTGTGCTTTCCTTCAGGAAACTCGCTGGAAGGGCAATAAGTCTCGTAACATCGGGCAGGGTTACCGCCTTATATACACTGGGTCACCTACAGGCAAAAACGGTGTGGCGGTAGCGCTTTCTGAAGAGCTTCAGAATGGGCTTCTTGAAGTTGACCGTCGCTGCGACCGCTTGATGCGGATAAAGGTACTGATCGAGGGCTTTATCACACACTTAATCAGTGCTTATACTCCCCAGGCAAGTTGTAGCGCGGCTGAAAAGGAGACTTTCTGGGAGCAGTATGAAGAGGTCCTACTCGCTATACTGTCTACCGAATCAGTCTTAGTTGGAGGGGACTTGAACGGTCACGTGGGTAGGGTCGCTGGGGTGTATGAACAAGTTCACGGGGGTTTTGGATATGGTCTTCGCAATGCAGAGGGAGAAAATATTCTAAGAACCTGCATTGCGTCTGATCTGGCTATCGTGAACACTTTCTTTCAGAAGAAACCTCAGCACCTTATAACGTATAAGAACGGGTCCCACTCAACTCAAATTGATTATTTGCTGACTAGACGGTGTCATATAGGCAGGGTGACCTACTGTAAGGTAATTCCCGGCAAAAGCCTGACGGCCCAACATTGTCTCCTTGTCATAGACTATAATATTACTCCGAA
Source organism: Dione juno (assembly GCA_037127375.1). Classification (NCBI taxonomy): domain Eukaryota; kingdom Metazoa; phylum Arthropoda; class Insecta; order Lepidoptera; family Nymphalidae; genus Dione; species Dione juno. The sequence continues at coordinate 415,047 of JAXRJS010000079.1, read as the reverse complement.
AAAGAAAGTAGCTGAGAAACGCAAGCCTAGGATTAAGTGGTGGTTGTTGAATGGGCCGATGCAGACTGACTTCTTGGCAAAGGTGGAGAGTCAAAATCTACTGACTAACACCGAGACCGCTCAGACTGCATGGGATCGAGCTCATTCAGCAATCATTGCGGCGGGCAAGCGAGTTCTGGGTGTTACTAAGGGTGGGCGTGTCATCGACAGGGAGACATGGTGGTGGAATGACCAGGTGCAGGGGGTGATTCAGGAAAAGAAGGCTGCGTTTAAAGAGTGGCAGCATTCCAACTCTCCTGAAGACAGACTGGAGTACATTGCAGCGAAACGGGCCAGCAAAAGAGCTGTAGCCAGAGCCCGCAGAGAAAGTTTGTCGCCATTGTACGATAAACTTGAAACTGTGGAGGGGCAGAAGCTCATATACAAACTGGCTCGTGCTTGAGATAAAGCGACGCAGGATATTACAAAATGTCTTTGCGTCAGAGATTCTCGGGGCACGTTGCTTTGTAGTCATGCCTCTGTGAAGGAAAGATCGAGAAGCTACTTTAAGGAGCTGCTGAACACTCAGCAGTCTTTTAGTCTTCCTCCTGAATTATCTCCTAACCTCGGACTTGTTGCTCCAATAAACCGTGATCGGCGAAACTCGTAATTGTATTCGACGCATGAAGAACGGAAAAGCGGTAGGACCTGACGACATCCCGATCGAGGCGTGGAATTCGTTGGCTCTCTTGGTGTGCGTATACTTGCTGACCTGTTTAACCGTATCTTGAATACTGGAAATATGCCACATCAGTGGCGGCAGAGCTTTATTATCCCTATTTACAAAGGAAGGAGCAGTGTTCAAAATTGCGGTAGTTATAGGGGCATTAAGATTATGAGCCACACCACGTAGCTCTTCGAGCGTATGATTGGCCTCAGGCTCCGCCAAGAATGTACTGTCTCTGAGTCTCAGTATGGGTTTCAACCAGGATCAGGCACTATGGATGCCATTTTTGCCCTCAGAACTTTGATGGAGGCTTACAGGGAAAAAAGGAGAGCTCTGCAAGTGGCCTATATGGACCTGCAGAAGGCCTTTGACTGTGTGCCACGTCAGTGTCTGGTGGGTATTGCGATCCAAGGGGATCCCTGAAGCCTATATTGAGGTTAGGACCGCTGTTGGCGACACCAAGCCCTTCCCGATTACAGTAGGGGTTCACCAGGGCTCAGCTCTAAGTCCGTTCTTATTCAATGTAGTGCTGGATACTGTCTCGGCTCACATCCAATGCCAGCCTCCGTGGCTGATGATGTATGCCGATGACATAGTACTCATCGACGAGAACCGACTGATGCTGGAGCGTAAAGTGAACGCCTGGAAGGGTGCGCTTGAGAACGGTGGTCTCAAACTGAATGTGTCGAAGACCGAGTACATGGCTCGCGGGAACCCGGACTCGAGCACCATCCATATCGGGCCTGAGCCAGCCGTTAAGTCGGAGAAGTTCAGGTACCTTGGAGCCGTTATGCATGAGTCTGGAGGCATCGACCACGACATCCATGCCCGTATAAACGCTGCCTGGGCCAAATGGCGGTAGGTCACTGGTGTAGTCTGCGATAGCAGAATACCGCCCAAGCTCAAGAGACTGATATACAAGAGCATTATCCGACCGGTTCTTTTATACGGCAGCGAATGTTGGCCAACATTATCTCGGCACACTCAGGAGCTTCATGTCATGGAGATGAAGATGCTGAGATGGATGTGTGGCGTTACGCGGTCCGACTGCATACGCAACAAATTCATTCAAGGTAGTCTTGGGGTCCGTGACGTAGCGGATAAGCTCCAAGAGCGTCGCCTGAGATGGTATGGCCATGTTATGCGTCGATCTGAGAACTATGTCAGAAGGAAGTGTCTTGACATGTCTGTCCCTGGAGCTAGACCACCCGGACGCCCAAGGAAGCGATGGCTGGATGTCGTGACACAAGACATGAGAGCTAATAGATTGTCCACTGAAGATGTTAAAGACCGTGCAAAGTGGAATAGGCTTAGTCGGAAGGCAGGCCCTGGCAAAAGCCGGGACTAATGCCAAGAAGAAGAAGGTGGGATATTGCTTAATTTAATTTATCCGGTTAATAGAGTTCGTACTGTAATTACAAAAACGTATGAGATCAAAATATTTTCATAATAACTATAAATATTATACAATGTAAGATAAAAAATGAAAATTAAATAAAAAATCGTATTTTTACATCTATTTTATATTAGTTAGAAGAAGAAGTTTTAAATTATTAAGTTAAGTTAACTTTTAATTAGTAGATCCTTTTAAAAACAAATTTGTCATGATAATATGTATAGATAAAAATTAATATATATACATAAGCGTAAAAAAATCGGCAGTGTAACAGGTTTGAGCATGTATATTGAACGAATTACCATATTAAAAGCTTATATAAAAAATTATTATATAGCCATAATAATCTTAACATAATATTTTGCGTATGTATTTATGTTTGTATATAAGATAGAAAAAGCTACAAAGGTTTTACAGCTTACGTAAGTAAGTAGCTCGCCATGTCCAAATGTGAGAGCTTTAAATCGCTTTTAGTACTTTAAAGTAAACTATAAGCATTTTTTAATTATTACAGAAATATATTTCACAATATTTGGATTCAACGATCGGTACACTTCTCCGCGTCGGAAAGCTAGTACTAAAACATTGCGCTCCCCAGATTCCGTACAATTTTTAAGTCTCTCTTTGTATTATATTTTTTTATGAGAGTATAATTAATATGTAATACATTATTAAGAAATATATATATATATATATATATATATATATATATATATATATATATATATATATATACACACACATTTTATTTATATTAAAATCATAAGCATTCGTACAGACGAGAAAATTAAAAAAAACCTTAAAATTTAGATTAAAATTTAAAAATTCCTTAACATCTAACAGTAACTTATGCATATTGAAATAAACACAACCTTTAAAATAATTCCTTACTGGTTTTGCAAGTTCGATGGCTACCTGTGATGTGGCACTCTGCATGCTTCTAGAAAAAATAAGAAAAATATATAATATACATCATATGTACATATTCTGACTCTGTTATGGGTTCGATTCTCACTTGAGGTAACTGATTATTTCATTTTCCAGCTCTGATAAGAAAATATACCGCGGCGTTGAGTTCCGCCACTAGACACGCACGTAACTGAACGCGAGAAACGGAGTGTATTAACTTTTAAAATTAAGCATTATAGTGTTAAAACACTACTGCCCTAAAAAATGTGCTCTAAAAAATAATTGATAAGTCAAAATTCCTTGAGTCCAGATATCTATAAAAGATATGGGCTTAAAATTTCAAAATATTCAGTCCATCCAACGATTAAAGTCCAAAATTGCTAAAGACTCAATTTGGTATTATGTGCAATTATTTGGTACTTACTTCTTGGAGCACTTTTCAAAGTAGTCGTCCGTGATACACAATCGCTTTCCTCCGACTCTGATCTCATTTGAAAGCTTGTTTCTAAAAATATATATTATTATTACAAATATTTAATAATCTTCATTCAAAATATAGATACTAGTACTTTAAACACTTATTAATTATGCAGTGGAAAAGCGTCAATTGTGAGTTTGATTGAAGAATGAATTATTTTATCATAGCTTATATGTAAATTTCTATCTATCTATCCTATTATACGTGGAGAAAAGTCAAAGCGTGAAGATAAAAAAAGTTAGTACAATTTGGATTTGAACACACAGATTTTCAATTATTACTACTACATCGTCTTTTTTTATTTTTAGTTTTATATGTAATAAATAGAATCACAATTAAATATACAATTTAATATATATTTATATTATTAAATTATATTTTATGAATAATGTTATTTAAATTGCTAAATACCACTATCATATCTCTTGCTGTTGCCAGGCATCATGCGTGCAGGCGCTTCTTGATTGTCCACGTGACCGAATGTACGGAACCCGATCGCGAATTGCGCGTATGGGCTTATTTCATATAGTTCTGTAAAAAGAAGGTATTTTTTTTTACTGTAACTTGTATTTTTAATTTGTTTTTGTGAACATCAAAAATATTTCATAAAAAATATATATAACTATACTTTAATTATGAGATTAATGATTCCCACTAAGCGGAATTATTACGGCGGAACAATGCGGAACAGCGGAGAGTCTCAACACAAGATTCACTCACCTACTCTGCTATATCTCATATTTGCTCTAGGTTCCCGTATATAAGGGAACCTAGAGCAAATATGAGTGCCCTCTGTACATACGTACCATGTTTAGCATCAGCAGTGAGATGTACCGGAGTGCTGTACACTCTATTATTGTCGGGCGCTGTTTGAGGATTGGTAGTGACGTTTCTTTCCGATTTACATTCTCCTGTTAACGAGTTCCTATATTCCGTTAGCCGTTGGTGACTAGAATTAAGGAACAATATTAGCTTTTATATGGATAAATGAATATTTTAAACTAATTGAGGCCGTCGTGGCGCAGCGTCTGACTGTAAACGCGACGGTTGTGGGTTCGATTATCATTCGTGAAGAATTAATTATTTTATTTTCCTTGCTAGCAAGCAAGCTAAAGGATTCTCTTAACACTTTTGCCTCTTTACCTATATTGATATATAATATTAACACATTATTTATAACAGTTTCTCTCTCTTGTAAAAGGGTGACATCCAAGAGAAGAAGCTTTAAATTATTGTACACACATTATAAAATTCGCAGAAATTTTGATATTTTCTAATTCTATGCTTAAGAAAAAAGCATTTTCATTATGATAAGTGTGCATACATTTCTGAAGAGTACATAATAGAAGTATCTAATACTTGGCCAATTAATTATATCGTAAAATAATAAATTAGTTACAGTAACTTGTTCTACATTTTGACTCGTAAGATATTTCATATAGGTTTAATTTATTTAATTACTTTTAAAATTAAAACCATTCCCTATTACAGGAATCGAACCCACAATATTAATATATACTAATAAAATATTATACTCACTTATGTCGTTTGACAAGAATGTACAGACATGTACATAAACAAATAAGTAGTAAAATCGAACTGCACACGATAACTAACATGTTGATGTCGTAATAATCAGTCGGCGGTCCAATGGATTCTGAAATGAGAGAAAAAACAAATAAATAAAAAGCTTAACCAATTTTTTACATTTTAAAAATGTTATTTCATTTAAGAAAGAAATATTTTTGTAGAATACGTAATTATTTTAACGAAGCGGGATTCGAACCCGCACCTATTAGAAGCGGCCCAAGCATCGTTAGAATTTAACTGTTTTGATTAAGGTATGTCGAAATGCTTAAAGGCTTTTTATAACTTATATCTTCTTATATGCTAATTACAACCAGCAACTAGGTTTAACACGTTTTGTTAAAAAAAAAACAACAACTTAACACTAGACCATCATGGCACAGCGTTTGACTATAATCGCAATGGTAGAACCATTGCGATTATAGTCAAACGCTGTGTTTGATTCCCACTTGGAGAAACGAATTATTTCAATTCCCAGCTATGGTAAGAAGACAAAACGCAGCGTTGAAATCCGCCACTCAACACACAAAGCCTCCTCAAACTCAAAATTGGGCGGACAGTCTCCATTTCTCCATGCATCATGCATGCATGTTCTGATGGAGCTTCATAACCCTACATTCCCTCTATCTAAATTAATAATATAGAGCCAATTGAATAAGCAAAAAAAAGAAAACAAAACTACATCTAACCTCCTTGCACAGTAGTCGTAGCATACATATACATAGCCGCGTCTACGCCCGCTGCGTTTTCAGCGAGCACCCGAACTTGGTACCAATGGGCAGGTGTTAGAGATGATATGACGAATGAATTTGGAGCTGTCAGTGGACTGTTCCATACTGGATCTATTGGCTGTTGTGAATAAGATACAAATTGATTTATAGTATAGATAGATAGATAACTTTTAAACAAAATAGCTTCTGGATTCATGAAATTGCTTCTTGGTGGCAGAACAGCGGCAGCGTGTAAACGTATATAAGATAGATTCTGGGTGCACCAGATCCCTACAAATACGAATGGATTATTTCCATTTCACTGTTCTGGTAAAAAAAGATCAGCGTTCAATTCCGTCACTATGTCGAAAAATCTCAATTTCGAATGGAAAATAGAGAAGAAGTTAGAATTTTTTACATAATCAAAGATTTTTTCCTAACAAAACTTAAAAATGATTATTACGGGCTTACAACATACACTTATCTATATATGTAATAAGCTTTTACAAGGCTTTATCAATTAAAACGGTTTCTACAGCCAGCCTCATTCATTTATTTTATCATAAGCTTTAAAGTACATATAACTCCTAGCAATATTCTTTTGTAATTATAATTAATAAGCTTACACCACTTTGCCTTTATACTAGATCTAGAATCTCTACTTACGAAACGATTCTCCGCCCTCCTCCAAAGTTTCCCTCCAAACTCTCTATAATCTACTTCCCATCTCGTAATCTCGCATCCATTATCCTCCCAACCACTAAGTTGTATATATATATGTGTTGCGTTACTCCAGAACCATTCTGTTGTTGTGGGTGATATTGGTCCTGAAAGTTTAATAAAGCGTTTTTACTATTGAATTATATTATACGACAATAGAATATTATTATAAATGTAAGCGTAATATGTTTGTACAAAAGAAAAAAATGTTAAGTAATATACTAATTTAACTTTGCCTTACTTAGGCCTCTACCATGACCTAGTAGTTATGTTTGCTATTACACATACATACTTTCAAAAAATATTCCAAAACAATATTTATCATAAGAATACGTCAAGAAGAAAGGTCGGAAGAAAGGTCGAATCCGTCAAAATATCATATTATATGGATAAGACTAAGATCGTTCAAAGAAACAACGACTACTACTAAAAAGAAAAATAATATAAAAAATACCTCCACCCAATGTGGTTGCATCAACGTAAGCTGGTTGTGAAGCGCCGACACTGTTAGCAGCTGTCATTCTTAGAGAATATTTGGTACCACATTTCAGGCCTTCCAGTGTGTATTCCTGAACAGCCTGTACTGTGATACCTTTGTCAGACCACGTGTCTTGCCAGGCTACGTTTGCTTCCTTCCAGGTTAATTCGTATACTGAAAGAAGATATATGATTGTATAAGAAAGCGGCTAAGGCAGTGGAAACTAGTGTTAAGACACTTCGTTCTTCGCTTTTTTTATTACCAGACTGAATACGTATATTCATTAAGATATCTGCAAATATGACAAATAAGTTGCTATTGTAGCGCAGTTATCAAATATTTTATTAAACGTGACATTTATGGGTTCAAATTTCAATCAGGGGAAAATTGTTTTTTTTTATATTTGATCAATTCGGTTTGAGCGACTTAGTTTTTGATTTTAGTAAACTATTTCCTTGCAATATGTTTCTTCAATATATTTAACTAATGATAGTATAGGTTCTTATTAGAGCATCATCTATCTAAGTATATCATGATTCTTAAATTCACGCATACAATTTAAAAAAAATAGCATAATAAAATAGCATTTTCTACAGTTTACCGATTTTCTGACTCTTTCCATTCTTTCGTGGCTGGTCCCATTGTAGATATAAAGCATTCTTATGCGAAGTCACTCTCAACACAGGTGGCTCTGGTGTTGGAAGTACTGACACTTCGTATGACACCGAATCTGAACCGTACAGGTTTTTTGCTAGACACGTGTAGTTGCCACTGAGCGATAGGTCTATATCTGGAATAAAATTTATATAATTTTTTAAGTATGGAATACATATATATATATATATATATATATATATATATATATATATATATATATATATATATATATATATATATATATATATATATATATATATATATATATATATATATATATATATATATATATATATATATATATATATATATATATATATATATATATATATATATATATATATATATATATATATATATATATATATATATATATATATATATATATATATTTTTTTATTTTATTTTATTTTTTTTTTTGATGAAATTTATACGTACGATACAGATGGCATATCCCAAAAAAAAAATTGTACGTTTATTTATTTAGTTACATAACTAATGCTAACCTATAATAATAAAAATATATATATTTTTAGCCATTTTATAAATTTAAATTGGTATTTTTTATATTTAACCGTTTAGAATAAAGTAATATTACAAGGAGAACAAGCTTATTGGAAAGTAACTTATTAGTTATTTGCTACAACTATTAGTTAGTAAAGTTAGTAAAATAAGTGTTTTATTAGGAAAACATTAGTAACAATGGGTTTTATCATTATTTTTAACTTATTGAAAGTATTGATTAATCTGAATCAAACTTTGATATGAAACTCTAACTCTAAATACTTTTATTCATTATATTAGATATTTAGTCAAAATCTTATTATATTTTTATTTTAAATAGATTCACTTATATTAATATCGACTTACTGTTAATAAGCAAGCTGTCGTCGTGGTTCCGCGTAAATCTGGGATGGTGGGTTATAATATTATGCTTGTGGTACCACACGGTGCGTGGTGGTGGCGATCCCACACATTGACACACTAGCAGGAGGGATGAGCCGACTCCAACAGATATTGCGCCACCGAGAGACGCTACGCCTGCTACAACTGGAATCCAAATGAAGGGCTTTAGCAGATTATACTAGTTTTGAGTGTCAACTCTATATAATCACAATTGACGATTAAAGTTTTATATTTAAATAAATACAGGTTTTTTTTGCTTAAAATCTTGATATAACCCAGTATTAAGTTGTTCTATAATTGTTCTGTTTATATTGTTATAGTCCACGCCAGTACTAAGACCGTATACGTATTCCAACTTAAATTGAAATCAATTTAATTACTCAATATTTATACGTACAATTGTACAAATATATAAATATATTCCTTTGCACTAACATAAAACATACATAAATTATTATTTAAAGCTTCACAATATATCCCCCATATGGCAGGGTATGTCAATTTTCAAGACATTGCGTGCGGAACTCAACGCCGCACTCTGATTAAGTAAGAAAACATAAAGATTACTATAGAACCTATAGAATAATCCCACCTCTTCCGTTAACCTCGACATGCACTCTACCACTCGGCGCGCCCTCCCCCGCTCCCGTGTGCGCGCGCACGAACACTTCATACATGCCCGTACTAAGACCGGATAGAGGGAACGTTAGCTGACGTGACAGGTTCGATTCTTGAGTCGTTTCCACTCTGTAGCTTTGGGGGGCATTGGTACTGAAATAAATAGCAGGTAATGTCTATATAAGTTAGTATTAAAGTGTCGGTAAGTAAGTAAGGATAGTAAAATAAAAACATTTCTATTTATCCATAATATCCAATTTTCAAAACAATAAATAAATTTAAAACTGGAATCTACGGTAGCCTTTAATTGTCATGTCTAGGTTAGTTTGTTTGTTAAATAATTTTACTGCCTTACTTTCATAATGATTTCGAAATTTTTACCAAACATAACCTTGACCTTGGTACTACCTAAAAATCAAGGATTCAAATTGTCATTTGTCACCTTATACCAATTTTCGGGTGGTGGAACTCTGTCTGCCAGACTTAAATCATACCTCCCCCCTCCCCCCATCCATAGAACAGGTCAAATCCACAACTATCGTGTTACAGTCAGACACTGTCACTTTAAACCACAATACCCATAAATAAAAAAAAATTACATACTTAAGAAAATATTTCTTATACATATATTGAAAATTAATTATAGCAATATATCGAAACAATTACCTAGTAACAGGCTTAACGTAAACAGTATAGTGCGTTATATCTCCGTTAGGTTGATCAGGTTTCTTCCAACTGACGAGAACTGAGGTCGGCGACGATACTAATGCCTTTATAGCTGACGGAGGCCCTGGAACTGGAAAATATAATTTTGATTATATATGTAAAATTATATTTTTAACTTCAAGTAAATTTGTAAATAATTGATTTATTTCTTATTCACGCATTTTCTTGTATAGCAAGGTACCCAAGGTGGATAGATCCTCCTCGTTACACATTACACTGGAGTGTGATGTGTAACGACGTAGATGTGTTCCAGGGTCTGCCTTCCGACTAAGCTTACTCCACTTTACTCTGTCTTTAATATACCTTTAACCCTTTAACCCACTATATCCTTGTCTATTTTATAAATAAATATTTCCTAAGAAATAACTATCTGAAACCACAATTGTCACACTCAGTAACAAAGCAAGGCAAGTAAGACAGAAAACGTTTCTCACCATCTTGTAAAGTAGTACAAACAACTGGATAAGAAAATGGTCCAATGCCATAGTTGGAAAAGCCAGCAACTTTTATCGTATAATTTGTATATTTGAGAAGTCCTTGGAGATATAATTCCGTATGCGGTGTTGTAATATTGGTCCATGGTCCATCTGAAAATAGAAAATTCTATGTTTACAATAAAAAGGTACTTGAAGGTTCTATTCTCGAGCCGAGCAGAACTACCTTTCTAATAATTATATAGCTAGGAATCTCCATCTACCCTCCACTGATGTAGACGACAACTGTTATATAAAACCAGATAGCACAGTAGCGGGCTGTTACCGCTGTCATTGTCAAGACCATTTGCGGTCAACAGCATTAAGTCATTTTCGAAAAAAAAAATGCTCATTATTCCGTTAGATTTCAAACAGTACGGTCGTGGTCGTTGTGATTTGTATTAATATAATTAATTACGATAATTTCTTGTTAATTATTTACGTAAGTACGTTTTGAGTTATATTGTTTTGATTTATTTCTGTGTTTCTGATGAGATTTTGTTCGATTACATAAATGTTAATAATTGCCATACATTTTTTTTATAATAAATTTGCTTCTGAATCTTATTTATTTTCTTTTATAATATATTGTATTACTTCACTGGTAACACCAGAAAACTGGAACACTTATAAAATTTACAAAGTTTAATTACGTTCACGTATTCATAATATTTGTACCTTAAAACAAACTATATATAAAAGAAAAATGCGAACAAAATTCCATTACCATTTTCACATAAATCGTAATATAAAACAATAATAATACATACCATCGGTACAATAATGTACAGTGTATCCCAATAGCGTAGTGCGTGACAGCTGCCGCCACGCTGCGCGTACTGACGTAGACGAGGCGCCTACACATTCTACGCTAGATGGCGCTTCTTCTGGGGCTGAAATGTATGGAAATTATGAAAATTGATTGAAACGGCGTCTGGCTGTAAGTGTAAAGGTTGCGGGTTCGATTCCCGCTCGGTGAGAATATTTTCTAAATAATTTTCTTTTCGTGGTGTTCAGTACCGCCACTCAACGTGCAACGTCTCTCTGTATATCCTGCAATATGCTACAAATATAATAAAGCATTCTATGTTATAAATGTGATCCACAAGTATCAGATCTTGTTAAGATCAGCTATTAATGAAAAAAGTAATAATTTGGCTATATTTGAATCATTTTAAAAGAGGTAGACTATTGTAAATAGTCTAAAAACTGTACTCCAATAGATATACATATACATACCTCCTTCTCTAGTAGTTTGATATACCGGTAGTGAAAATGGACCGTTCCCTGCCGAATTAAATGCGCTCACTGATATCGCATACCTATAAATAGATATTCATTTATTTATTGCTCTTTCACAAATAATATTTGTATATGTATATATATATATATATATATATATATATATATATATATATATATATATATATATATATTATATATATATATATATATATATATATATATATATATATATATATATATATATATATATATATATATATATATATTATATATATATATATATATATTATTGATTAGCTAGCAGTGGGTAGGACACGTGAATAGGAGAATCGATGGTGGTTGTAGAGGAAAGGTTCTCGAGTGAAGTTTTCTACTACTCTATGGACTAAGTGGACCGAACTGTGACCTTGATCAGATGGCAAGGTTGCGAGGTCTGTGTGTATGTATATATATTTTCACTCTATTTAAAAAAAACGCATATATAAAATATTTTTATAGTCTGTACATTTTAAATTAAATTTCGTGGTAGTAATAATTTGTAAATATACCTTGTATTCTTTAGGAGGCCGCTTAAAACCGTTTCTTGTTTACCTTTCCTTGAGACCAGTTTTACCATTTTCGTTTGCGAGTCGTTGTTCCCTGCTATGAAAAGAAATACATCAATTATTATTTTTCAGCTCCATCCTGTATTCCATGTATATCACGATAGTAAGAGTATTAAATTATAATAAATTAATTAGTTAAACTTATGTCTATATCTTCTCCACTCTCCACTCTCCACCATACTAACCTTCTCCATTTATTCTAGGAACAGCTTTCACATGATATCCTTGTAACGCTCCATTGTGCGTTTCCCTTGCTGGTGGTATCCAGGATATGAAGAGTTCTCCTGGATTATCTGTCTGTTGGACTTGAACGCCTAGAGGGCTTGAGGACGGTGCTAAAATGTAATTGTTTTATTCGATTTATAAAAAAAAAATATTTTTGAAGATCGTAGCATATTGGTTGACGCATAATAGTGTTAGTATCATTTACTTGGCGCTTTATATGATAATATCGGTAAAGCGCGAGTCGGACTCAAGTTTAAATTTGCTCGCGCCTAATGTATGAAAATTACAAATATATGTTCATAATGATTTTTTTAGAACCTATAAGTAACCCTTCAAATAACAATGCAAAAATTAAACATAAACGCTCGTATTTTTTGATTATATTGACTAAGATTTTTTTTTCTATAGTCCAAGAGGCTGTAGACTTAAGTCAAAAAGGTAAAATTAATATTAAATATCAGGATATTTGACATTAAATTTTACCTTGTTACTTCCACGCGTTGTTGAGAAAAATAGATTTGACAGTCTTTGACATGTAGACAACAAAGTGATCCTATGAGAGTTCTGTACTTTTTGAGGTACGGAACTCTAAGAGCAAAAGAATTTCATATTACCTTCTTGTAAAGTAGTAAAATGTACAGCTTGAGTGTAAGGACTGAGATCCACTTGGTTTCCGGCCGCAATCCGCACTCGATAGTCCACAGCCGGGGTAAGATCTCGAAGTTCTATGTTCTGACGAATATCGCTTTCTTGTCTGGAAATTTTATTTATATATTTTAAATGAAACTCTATTACCAGACTATGTTTGTATATTTTATTATTGGTAATATATTTTTGTAACTAATATAGGGCTCTGGTAATAACATAAACTGCTATTTTAAGTTCTAATATTTATTAATACCATTTCATTAATAATCTCTCAAAGGTTACCTGGAAAAGATGGCTCTCTCAACGGTAACGCTGAGTGTTGAAAGAATAATATTTTAAGTTACAATTACCTGGTAATATTAATAGTTTTAGCCGAATCCCATAACGTATAATGATTCGTAGAATATTGTAAGCTGTAGTACTGTACGTGGGATGTGATTGTATCGCGCCATGACAGCTTCACTGTGGAACTCGTTATAGAGTCTATTTGTAGGTCCATTGGGGGTGTTGGGGGTTCTAGATAAAAGATACATATTTTATTTACACGCTGTATCCCGCATAAAGCAGGTTAATCAGAGGGAATTTAGTGTTAAAACACTCCGTTCTCTGCTTTCCGCCTTTCGAGGTATTGTGTATTGAAACTCGACGGAGCGCTGTGTCTTCTTACTAGAGCGAAAAAGTTAAATAATAAATTTCCCTATGTATGAATCGAACCCACTATTGTTGCGTCTACGATAAGTTGGCGAGTTGTGCCGCTTCACCACAACGCGACGGCATATATCTTATATATCTTTATATCTTATATATCTTATATATCTTATATATCTTATATATCTTATATATCTTATATATCTTATATATCTTATATATCTTATATATCTTTATTATATACTAAAATTATAGTTTTGTGTGCAAAGCTTAATTTTTTACAAAGTTGACAATATAAAAATATTACGTGAGTAAAAAGCCTTATCTTAACGATTATAATTATTAACAAACTTTAGTTACTATTTTTATATAAGTGACTACTGTATTTTTTATGAAAATAAATATCTATGAATTTACATGTACAATGTAATATTTCTCTTACAGCTTTAGTATTTTTTATATTTTATACTAAGGCTATGCGGAATGCAGTGTGATAAAGTCTAATTGAAAAACTCGAATAAAGTAATTATTTTAATTTTTCTTTCCAGAGCAAGATAAAGCGCGGCGTTGAACTCCGCCACTCAACAAACAATGTCTCAAAGTGAATTAGTGTATAAAAATCAAAAAAAAAACAAGCAAATTAATAAATAACTTACCGAGTATATTCAAATGTATGTTGAAATTAGCAACCCCGTAGGGATTGCTCGCTCTACACTCGTAAGTTCCGCCATCTCTAACTTCCACGTAGTTTATGTTTATTGAGCTTTTCATTCCATTGGAGGTTACACTTTCTGATATTGTTGTTCTGGAAATTGTTTAAAGTAATATTTACTTGTAAAAATTTTCTTTTTAAGCCGTACTTGTATTCCCAATTGCTTTCCACGCTTTTAAATATAAACGAGGTGTCTATATGTAATATTTCAACAATTTGGCGGAAACGTGGCGATCGGAGAATCTCAACTAAATTTCTCTATTTAATATGCTGTATTGGAAAAACGGTTTATTTTTTATCTAGTAGAATAGAGTGTAGATTAACTTAGTAGAGAGAATAGAGGAATGGATTATTATCATTTTACGTCGCTCTGGTAATAAGACAAAGAAAAAAAAACAAGCAATGTCGAGACGAAAAGCAGGGAACGTAGTGTCTTAACACTACGTCCTATCTTTCTACCTGTCTAAACTGTTTTAATATTATTTAAATTTTATTGGAAAATATACAGCAAATATATTTCACATTCTTTACAAATAAATAATACGTGATATTTCTGATTTAGAAAGAAACACTTATAAGCGCCATCTACATGTCACCTTTAGTACTACGTAGAAAACTAAGGACAAAATTCAAGTTGAGAAGTATCTTATATCATATTAAATTAGATATAAAATATTTTCATAGATGTCGCTAACTTAAATTTTATTCCAACAAACATGAAAAGGAAAATAAAAAAATAGTGCTACGCTGTATCCTGTGTATAGAGCATGGTAAAAGGAAATCTAGCGTCAGGACACTCCATTTCCCACTTGGGTGGTATATATATATATATATAATATATATATATATATATATATATATATATATATACATATATATATATATATATATATATATATATATATATATATATATATATATATATATATATATATATATATATATATATATATATATATATATATATATATATATATATATATATATATATATATATATATATATATATATATATATATATATATATATTATATATTACGATAATAGAGGTCATCGTGCAGTGGCACAGTTGCTGACTGCGACCGTGACGGTTGTGAGATCATTTCCCACCCAAGAGAATGAATTATTTTAATTTTCTCGTTCTAGTAAGAGGAAACGCAGCGCTGAGTTCCACATTATTCTTAACGTCTGGAATTTCTTTTGATTGTAGTTTCTCTCTGCATTTCCTTTTATATTCGGAATATAAGGTGAAGTTGAAAATTTAAAAAAAATATTCATAGCTTACCGTGCCGAAGAAAACTCAATTGGTTTCCCATCAACACTCCATTTAATTCTTATGGGACTATCGCCTAGTGGATGGCAAGTTAAGGATATAGGCAATCCCATTTTAGTAGTGAGGTTCATCCCCATTGATTCAAAATGCACTGGCTCTAGAAAAAAATTTATGTTACAATAAATTACATTAATTAAAATAAAAATAATTTAAGTAAAACGTATGAAAAATTTAACCAAACAAGACTCGGACTCACGCTTCTTGCATAACATTCAAGCGCTACAATCATTAAACTATACGTTCTTGTACTAGCTAATTCGTAATAATTGTATGTTTTTTACAACTCAATTTTGAAACGCTCTATTAAAGCATATTGCTACAGTAAATTTATTCCAAAACTATTCGGCAAGCGAGAATGCTATGTAAAGTGTTCGTAGCGTTAGATTTTAATTAAAATAATTTTATTATTATATATAGTATATGAGGTTAAAGCAAACTTACTATTAACACTTATCCACAAGTTCTTATGCAAAGGTTCACCCACACCGTTATCAACATGGCACGCGTATTCTCCTTCATCAGCCAGTGATACCACTTCTAGAGACAAGGAACCGTTCGGGTAGCTCGATACTCCCCCTCCTGCCAAATCCAGGATCGGTCGCCATATGCCTAATGCAGCTGGAAGTAGGCAAAATATTATACGAGGATATACCTATCAGTTACAGTTCAGGTAATTTTATGTACAATATTACATCTGTTCGAAACGTATTCGCGCACAGTAAATCCCGAGTAAATCTCGATCCTATGGGGAATTTCCAGATGAAAAGTATTCTATGCATAATATTCCACAAGCTTGTATGACGGTTCTATAAAACTCAGCCCAATGTAAAGACAGATAGACTAACAAAATTTTGTTTTTTTTTGCTTTAGTAAATGTGTTAATAAAATAAATAAAAATATGCATTTGAAAACAAAAATTTTAAATTCGCAAACCGATAGTTCTAATTTATATATATATATATATATATATATATATATATATATATATATATATATATATATATATATATATATATATATATATATATACATACCATCTCTCTTCATCCAGTGTATTTGTGGTGACGGATATCCATTTGCATTACAATCGACAATACCACGCTGTCCTAGCAGAAGAGACGTGTTCGTTGGCTCCTCCACCCATTTTGGAGCAACTGAAAATTACCATAAAAAATTTTTGACATTTTCTATATACGAATTGTACTGACAGAACAAGTGATATTATAATCAAATGCGTTATGCTATGTGCTATCACGAACACAGTAAAAAAAATGAACCATTCAAAAAAAAAAACAAATGTTTCCTTATAATTCACTCTACATTTTGTATACAGCATAGAGAACTTATAGTTAAGAAACTCCGTTCATAGTTTCCGGCCCAAATTCGAAACATTACGTGTTAAATGGCGGCATTCAGCTCAAATTGCTTTTTTAAAAAATTAAAATATACCATTTCAGTGCTTATTATTATTTTAATTATAAAAAAATAACCTATTCACGCTTTTCCCGCATATAGGGTAGACAGAGGGAACCTAGTGTTAAGACACTCCGTTCTCCGTTTTTTGTTAACGTTTCGTTATATTGCGTGTTGAGTGGCGGAATTCAACGCTGTGCTTTATCAAATTAACAGGGCGAAAAAAAATCTACTTCCCCTAAGCGAGAATCAAACCCACAACCGTCGTTTACAGTGAGTTTACGCCATAAAAGCCTAATTAATATACTGCCTTAAAATTTAAATTATTAGCGTACCATTTATATACAAGTCTGTAGTTTGATTTACTTTGCCCACATGGTTGGTTGCTATACAAGTATACCTTCCGCAGTGCTCGAGAGATACACGTTTTATGATCAACACGCTGAAGAGTTCGGAACTGCGCTCGGTTATCTGTTAGAGATAAGGAAGCTGTAGATTATTCTTAAGGTGAGACAAAAATTAAAAAAAAAAAATAAATAATCCAAATAATATTGTGAAATACAAATAAACATATAATATAAGTTAAGAATTTATAAGTTAAGTTAAGAATTATAATATAAGTTAAGAATTATTGTACTTTGACAATCTTTAAGTTGAGTTCATTAGTATACAAAATTATACTAATGTAGATGTTTACAAATGCAGAATTTTATTAAAAAAAAACTTAAGCTTTATATAGTATCTCCCATTCAGCACATATCAAAGATCATTGCGTCGAGAAACTGCTTTTTTGTTAATAATTTAATTGTTAAGTTGCGGAGCTCAACGCCGTGCCTCATCTTACGAGAACTCAAAAATTGTTTATTGCCCTAAGGAATTGAACCCGCAACTATTGTGTACAGTCAGACGCCGTAATGTTTCAATTAAATCGTTAATATATATTTTTTATTATTATTAAGAGAAAACGTTTTATTACCTAGTTAGTAATTTAGTTTTATTTGATAAAATAGCTCCAAATCATGGAGCTTATTGCTCATATAGCAGAGTACGCAGAGAGAGAAGCTAGTGTTAAACACTGTTTCCGATTTCCATTCAATTTTTTAAACATTACGTGTTATGTATGTAGTAGCTTAAAATGCTCAGTAAATATCCTATACATTGATTTGTATATGTAAATAAATTATTGTACCTTCAAGCTAGCTGGGATCTTCATACCATCTTTAAGCCAAGAGAAGAAAATAGGCGGATCTCCACTGATAATGTTACAAGTTATTTGGACGATCTGTCCTTCCTTAAGTCCAGAACCAACGCGCAGCTCGTCCAGCTCCGGCGCTTCTACCACTTGGATTTCAAATGACCTTGCAAAAGTTTTTACATATATTTACTAAGCACTCAGTTAAAATAACAAAACTTTTTTTATACTTTTTTTTAACTAATTTTTTAATACTTTTTTTTATATTTTCAATAGTATAAGTAATTAATACACAATAATATTTAGTATGGAAGAAGTATTGACAAAATTATATGTCACATTAGTAGATACGAATTGTTTTTTTTTTTATATTATATTTAGTCATTTTCTTATTCAATAAATAATGTATGTAATAAACTAAAACTAAATAATGTAGTGACGTATCACTATAGCAAGTTCAATCAAATTTGAATTGAAAATATTATATTAAGTTCAAAATATTCTTTATAAAATAGATTAGAAAGCTCGGCTCGGAAGGCAGTTCTGTTGAAAATAACTTGCAATAAGCTCAACAGTTGCTCTTTTATGTTGGTTTTAAGAATATTAAGACTTACCTCCTGGCCATTTCTCCGGAGGGACTGTACACTATGCAAGTGTACATTTCTCCGTTCTCCTCCTTCACCACTCGCTCAATACTAAGCACTCCCTCTTCACTAGACTCCAACACCTGTCGTTTCCTGCGTCTCTTTCTCGTATTCTTACGCTTGTTGTTTAAGTTTGTACGTTTGTACCTGGCGTGTTGGGGCAGCATGGAACTGATGATTTTTTTTCCTTTATGTTCCCATTCTAATTTGCTGTGGAATAATGAATTAGGTTATATAATAATATCGAACAATTTGACCATTGAAAATAATTTAATATAAGTGTGTATTAAAATGATTCTCGGCCGGGAATCAAACCCACAACCATCGAATGTTTTCTTAATACCTTAATACCAGGAAAATAAAAAAATATTTACCTTAATGTAACATTATACCTATCTATATTTACATATAATTTTCAATGGGCAATATAAATCGATAAACTAAGTCAAATTTAGAAACAGTATATGCCGTTCTGAACATCCCAATTTACAGCATTTCTCTGTGGAAAATGAATATTGCGACGGATGAAATTTTAAGCTACAACCCTCTGAAATTTACCTGTGAGAATTTCAGACTCTAGATGACACTAACTTAAACATAAAAAATTGCACTTTAGTACATACAAAAATGCATTAGTCTTTGAAATTGTAATTTTACAATTAAATGAGTTTCCTGCAATTTGTTTTGTGTAAGCATTTAAAATAGACCGCAACACTGAAGAAACAATTCTATACATTGTTCTATACGCACAATAGTTTCGGTTGTGCGTTGCGTTAGATTTTAGTAGTATACACGTCTAAAATAAGTTTTCTTAACTTATGAACGATCTATGAATAAATATCCTACATAAATTTTTAAAATAAAAGTAAATAATTACTTTTAAAGAGAATTCGAAATTGGAGAACGACTTTAGTTTATTTAACGCGAACTTCAATTAAAGTTAAATAGAGAAGAAAATATATGATAAAGAAAAAATTACAATGGATTTCATAAATTTTAACGTTTCGATGAAAAGTTACGTTGAATTTCATTTTAAATTTTTTACTGGAATAATTTTTCTTTCTACACATATCTCTATATAGGGTAGAGTTTCCAAGAACAAACTTTGGTTTCCCGTAAGGACAATATAAGTTACGCAAGTATTCAGAGTATGCTTTTGTCCATACACAATCTGCATCTGCACTACAAAGCCCAAAATAGGTCACATAACCGATTTAATCAATATTCAACGACCCCCACTTATAGCGACTTGGTCCTGTTAATGTAAGCAATAAATCGTAATTTCGAAAATATCTGTAAATTGTATTAAGAGTATGTCATACAAGACATAGTTTAAGTACGAAGTTGAGTTTATTACAACTTTGTTTTTTTTATAATATTTCTTTAATTTTTAAATAAGTGGAAAACTGAATGCTGAATTAGTATAAAAAGGTTTATTTTAACAATTTATATGTATATTTTTTGAGCTATGACATCTAGAGAAGAGATTATATATCATTCTAAGATTCTTAAGATTCTAGATTTAATGTGAGGAGTTTGGCCCATTGCGTTGGTGAGGAGAGGTGAGGTTAGGTGATCAGAGCAGTGCCTGGTACTTGGAGGAGCCACTGTTCGAGCTAGCCTAACCTAATTCATTTAAAACAATTATTAATATTGTAGACAGTCGTGGCGCAGAGGCACTGTCTCTGCCTGTAAGCGCCGGTTTGTGGGTTCGATTCCCACTTGGGGACAATGAATTGTTTTCAAATTATTTGATGTAGTAACAAGATACAGCGTGAGGGTAATATATATATATATATATATATATATATTATATATATATATATATATATATATATATATATATATATATATATATATATATATATATATATATATATATATATATATATATATATGCTATATTTTGCGTACCCATTGCATTTTTACATCCAAGTTTATTAAATCGAACCCACTATCTTATTACAAAAGAATATATCTACTATAGGAATGGGTTTGCCTTGTTAAATAAAGATTACATTTAAAATGTAAATACACTGACTTAAGAGATCATTGTTAATTATCTCAGTATATGCATCGTCACGCTCGCGCCCTACAGCCGGAGTAAACACCGCTTACTTATTATGTAGGTACACTTAGAAACTGAGAACTTTGAGACTAAAGTCAGGGAATTATTATCCTATTTTAGTTTTAGAATTTATTTTTATTATATTATGTTTATAATATATATATATATATATATATATATATATATATATATATATATATATATATATATATATATATATATATATATATATATTATAAACATAAATATAAATATATTAATAAATATATATATATATATATATATATATATATATATATATATATATATATATATATATATATATATCTATATATATATATATATATATATATATATATTTTTTTTTTTTATTTTTTTTTGAAACAATTAATTGTACACCACTGATTTAATAAACTAAATTACAGTAAAATAACAAGTTACTAAAATGGAAGCACAAAAGGAGGTCTAGACGCTATGCTGTAAGCGATTTCTTCCAGACATCCTTTGTGTAAGGGTATGTTAATAAAATCGTATTAAATTATACAAATAATCGGAGTTGAGGTCTGTCACCCAATATGCAATATCTGAAATTCCATCAAAAACTGGAAAACAGAGTGTCTTCATAATAAGTTCACATAAGTGTATATATAGATATATGTAGTTATATATAATTTATATGTTTTGTACTTAATACTTTTTCTATTCTTAGTGTTGATTATCACTTTAACATACAATAAAATATTGTATATATGTTTGTATTAAAATTATAAGACATTTCTCTTCAAAATTTAGTTAAAAAATAGAAAAATTTAATTAAATAAAATGCTCATCAAAAGCTTTACCTCTTATACTACTTAATATTATATACAAAGTATACCGAAAATCCCATTTCCACATTTCTAAGTAATTGCAACATCTGGTGTAGTCGATTATTTCGCAGAAGCTTCAATTAATATATAAGACAAATTTGTATTAAAAAACACTATAGCAGTGTAGAAAGAGGAACCACTTGTGTTAAAACACTCCGTTCCTCACTTTCTGCACAATTTTTGAGCAGTGGGTATTTTGTGGCGGAACTCAACGCTATGCTTCATATTCTTACCAGAGGAAGAAACTGATTTATTCCTTCACCTTAGTGGGAACCGAACCCACAGCCTTCGTAAATTCTATTGATTCTTATTAATATTTATTACAAATGTGAGAGCGTGAGGATGGATATTACTTCGGGTATCACGCAAAAATTACGGAACTTATTTAGATGAAACTTTGCAGTAATAGCTTATATATCAGAAAAAATATATAGGCTATAATATATAACAAACAAATACAATTCACTTGATTAATAAATAAATAATAACGTAGTACAAGCGGGTGAAGCCGCGGGCGTGTCAATAGTAGAGTGTAGTGTAGGGTGTTAAGCGCTTAATTCATAATATCTTCTGAATGATATAAAAAAGAGAGTTGATCACTACACTTATTTAAAAAAAAAGAATTAAAAAAAAAGAGAAGTTTAAATAATTACCTGATAGGAAATCCATAATATGGACATCTAAGCTTCAAAGAATCCCCGCTCTGCACTTTGATTGGTGGTAAAGTGCGTATGTATGGAGCACCTGAGGAAAAAATGATGTAACCATATTTTTTAACTATCACTAGACGGAGGGAATGTAGAGTTAAGACACTCACTTCTCCGTTTAGGATTCTTATTAACATATGTACCTAATAATAATTGTATTATATTATCTTTGAATAAATAGAGTAATAATGGATTAATTTATTATACATTTTCGCAATTACTATGACTGTAATCTTGATTAGTTTAATAGTGATGTAATTAAAGCATATGAGTGTCCCATGATTTAGTTTTAATCAAATCAATGTCCCAGATTGGTGGGACGAGAGATGTATTAATTGGTGTCTGTGCAGATATGTTTCAGCTTTTAGTATATACATTCTAGTGTTAAGACACTCCGTTCCCCACTTTCCGTCTGGTTTTGAAAATAACGCAGTACTTAGAACTGCTTAGCCTTCTATAAAGGAAATTAACTATTCTCTCGAGCGGAATTCGAACTAAACACCGTCACGTTTTTAGTCAGAGGCTGTGCTGCCGCGCCACGATGATTTTATATTTTTTTAAAATAAGAACAGTATTATTTAGGTTTTTCTTACTGATTTAAAATCTATGTAAAATCTATCTATGTAAAACATGTAAAATTTGAACCCACAACTACTTACAACGAAAGTATTTGACCATAATATACAAGCTAAAGTAATTAAACACGTTTGAATTTTCAAATAATAGCTCGTAAAAGTTGTAGAGTCTAAAATAGACGAAGACAAGCCATGGGAGTTTCCAAGTCAATTATTAAACTTCGAGACAACCAGTAATGATATTCGGAGATCGGGAAGGCTTTTGAAATTTAATTTAGATATTGCCTTTGAAATATAATTTGTGTAGATAAAAGGATTTCTTTTGTAATTTCACTGTAACATTCTTGTTAGGGCTTCGTTCGCGATTAATTAGTTATAACGTTAATCTTCGCTTGTTTATTGTCAGTTGTTATATATATATATATATATAACATGAGAGCTAAAAAAAGAACACAAGGCGGCCTTATCGCTTAAAGCGATCTCTTCCAGGCAACCTTTGAAGTATAAGTATATGTATAGAAGGATATAAGTAAAGAAGTTTACTTTTATAGAAGAATGTAAATATAAAAAAAAATATATATGTTACTTGCAGAAATTAGTGCAATTAAACAAACAAATAAACTCTATTATGTATTTTACTATTATTAATTCAACCCATTTTTATCCACTTTTATTAGTATAAATATGCACTTAAGTTATTAATATACAATAATTACATACCATATACATCTATCCTAGCAATGTGCTTCGTACTAACATCCCCCTCGTAAGCTATACAAGCGTACAGCCCGCCGTCTTCTACCCTCGACCTTGAGATGTTGAGATGTGAGACCACACCGATACCGGATGGGGACATCATTTGTCCTAAAATATATCTGTAACATTGGAAATCTATTATGTCATCAATAATTGTATGTTGTTTCTTTTTTTTATGGAAGACATACATAATATAGTGTTGGATGAATCCGTTTCCGATTATATTGTATACTTGTGGTGGATGACTGATTTTAAAACTGGTTTTTTTCGTAGTAATTTCTTTATATATATATATATATATATATATATATATATATATATATATATATATATATATATATATATATATATATATATATATATATATATATATATATATATATATATATACATTCTCATGGAACTTCGTCGAAATTCTTCGATTCTTATTAGCAAAATATTTAAGAAAAAGCCTATTTGGCAATTCATTATTTATACTTTCCGCGTAGTAAGTAATAAAAAGACCGATACAAAAATAAATTAAATAGAACCCTTTTTGACAGAAAATCGAATCCATTACCAATATCAGATACAACAAAAGTTTACTATCTTTATTTTGGATTAAGGAAACCTAGTGTTAAGACACTTAGTTCACCACTCTCCACCTTCGAAATTTTGCTTGTTGAGTGGAAGAACTCAACGCCGCGCTTGGTCTTGTTACCGGAGCGAAGAAAATGAAAATTTCTTCATTTGCCGATTGGAAATTGAACCCATAATCATTACGTTTACAGTCACACGCTGTGCTGCCGTGCCACGACGGTCTTACGACTTAATATTTAATTACAAAAAATTATACAAAAATACCTTGCGTCTGTATTAGATGATATGACAACACCATCTCTCTCCCATATGAATCGCGGCGGTCGGTCTGACGTAGCCGTACATTGTAGAGTCACCTGTGAAAGTAAACAGTAAATGTTGACAAATAGCTTTTCTATAAAACTAGTTGTAGCTCATGACTTCTTATACGTGTACTATGAAATTTAAAATCTTTTTATATTACTTTTGCAATTAAGCGGTGTATTATTACGTATTTAAGTAATAATAAAAATATATGAGTATATGTAGATTATGTTCAAGAAATAGTATCTTATATACATATATGCCATATTTCAACCTTTCACACTGAATAGTTTCTATTGTGCGTTGTATGCCAGTCAGCCACTCAGCTAAGCGTAAGGCATTTAATAGGAACTTAAGGCAGATTAATTTACATTATTGTGACTACAGACATTGTAGAGCAGTCAAAGTCTTTGTAGGAAGACGCGTTGAATGTGTTATCCGATCTCTATTCGGGATAACGATTTGGTGTACTTGAAATATATTTTGGTTTTCCAGTTTGGTGAGACAAATCGTGGTACTAAGTTCCACTGAACAGGATATAATATTTACAAAATAGACAGAAAAAGAAGAAATGGAATGGATGTGAAAAGTATATAGTATGTAATATTATACATGTATATATATTTTTTTAATTTTTTTGAGATTTTGTAAAAGTACTCAGTCAATCCCATCAATAGATATCAAATCATCCTGAAATGAATAATTATAAAAATATGTTTTCATAAAAGAAATTTGGACTTTTTAATTTGAACATATGAGTATATAAATGATTTGCCTCTAAAAAATAAATATAAACTAAGCTAATATTATAAAGCTGGAGAGTATGTGTATTACACACATCGATGATACTAAGATTCAGGAGGAAGGTCACGTAAAAAGCATGAGGACCCCCCGGAGAGCATGTATGTAGACGTTAATGACAGTGGACGAGGCGAAAGAGGTATGCAGGGATCGCAACGTTTGGCGCTTCGTTCTCTCTGACTACCCCGCTAGGGATAAAGCGTGAACTTATGTATGTATGTATGTATGTATGTATGTATGTATGTATGAAGAGTTTGTTGTGGTTGAACACGCTATCTCAGGAACTACTGCATCAAATTAAAACATTTACTCTGTTGAATAGTCCATTTTTAAGTTAAGTTCAAAACAATTCTCATTTATTTTAATTAGATTCAGGGGGAGAAACCAGTAGTCAGCTAGGAATATGTTTCCACTTACATCTTCTCCAGGAGAAACGATCTTGTCGTTAAAGTGTTGCGTTATCATAATGTTACCGGAACTCAAGTCTCTTTTAAATCTTCCATGCATAACTGAAAAGAAAATGCATATTTGTAGAAATGTGTATCAGTTTGAACGTTTTTAAGATGCTCGACGCTTTTGATGCTACATTCGAGGTTTTCTACGTTTTTTATTTTCTTTTTCTTTTATATGGCGCTTTAATATGATTAAATCTTATTTACATTAAAATATATAATTAAATATACAAGCATTATATAGATTGAAATTATAAAAAAAATATAAATATTTTAGTATGTAACTGTCATGAAAATAATATGTACATACATTGTAACAATACCCGTTTAATGTCACACACACACACACACACACATATATATATATATATATATATATATATATATATATATATATATATATATATATATATATATATATATATATATATATATATATATATATATATATATATATATATATATATATATATATATATAGATTTTTTTTAGTGCAGATGAAACAATAAGGTCTTATACAATGTAGAGCAACGTCGACAAATTTTTCTATGGAACACTGAAAAAATTAAAAAAACAAGTAAATCTAATGTTGCTACAATAACTTACCAAAACTGACACGTTCGAACGGTTCATTGATATTTTTTCTTTTGCTATTTTTGTGTTCTTCAGACCTGAAGCAAATAAGAGTTGGCGCTAACTTCATAATACTTCAAAAATTCAACATCACAAATATAGTAATCAAAATATTTTTATATAAATAGGATATTTACAAGTAAATTTCAAATCTACAAGAATATATAAAACCGAGATATACCTCTATATTTCATTTGCGTATATTATAAAGCATAAACAACCGTATTTTCTAGTTCTCGTTGGAATTTCAGCAAATCTCTCTTACTCTCTTAGTGCTACACTCCCCAAGGACCTACACACCAAACGTCAGATTTCAAAGCTGCGTAATTTTAGTTTCGTATTGTATGTCAGTCACTCAGTAGCTAAAGTGTTTTATATATTATACAGTTGTCAGTATTGTCAGGCTTTAATGGCTGCCACACTATGCCAAAACTGTTCGGTAGGTTAAATAAAGGGGAGTTTTCTTTTTAATTTTTGCAATGAACTCATTAATATTCAAACTACAAAAATATATTTCAGAGACGCAATGGGTATAGGTTTGATGCTCATTTCGAGATATAAATATATTTAAGTTATTTTCAGTTATTTCCCTACTCTGGTATTCAAAGCGTGGCACTGGGTTCCACCTCTTAACATACAATATAGTGAAAATTGGGTAGAAAATGACTTAACACTCCTCCTTCTCCCTCTGCCTTCCCTGATACTCGAACAAACGATAAAAATGAAAAAAAAATTATATATACATATATATATATATATATATATATATATATATATATATATATATATATATATATATATATATATATATATATATATATATATATATATATATATATATATATATATATATATATATATAAAAAATAAATAACAATGTTTTATTTCTATAATGTATACGTATAAGTATAATATGTATTTAATTAGCTTACAAATATGTACTCTGTGACTTTTATTAAAATAAATAAATCCAAAATAAATATATTTACTTTCATTTTATATGATATTTATTCGTTTATTTGTAGACTTCAAACGCTTAACATTTATTATATTTTGAACATAACTTTATTAAGAAATTATGTGGACCTATTTCATATTATTAATGTAATATTGTATACTTTAGACCTGACTGAGTCGAAGTGCAGACTGTAGCTTCAAATCACTTTCATCAAAATGCTTATACATATATATATCAAACTAGTATATAATGCCTTCGTGGGGCCTTCCTTCGTACTGTTTGTTCAACGGCGCTTTTTTTATTTATTTTTCTCTTTATTCCTAGTGGAGTAGTCGGAGAAGACAGAGTGTCAAACGCTACTGTCCATGCTTACCTCTTTCGTTTCGTCCACTGACATTGACCTCTTCATGAATAATAAAGATCTTTGATTTTTAACCATTTTAAATACAACAATTTGAACGGATTGATCGCGTATATTGAATTCGACATTATTTTTGGAAACCCGACGTTGCGAACACTTTTAAGTAGTCCTTGGTCACGGGTGAAAGGACTCTTCATATATTCATAATTAAATTAAGTTAGGTTAGATATAAGATATGTATTGTATAGATATTTATTTCCACAAATGTATGAAGTTTTATGGAAGAGCGGGGCCTCCTGACACAAGTACTAGTGCTATACTAGTAACTTACTGGGTTGGTCTCATTACTTCGCACGTTAAAGGAAATGTTGATACTGAAATAAATATTTTTAATGTTTTTTTTTTTATGGGAAGTTCTCATATTTAACCTACTTTCAGTATCATATCAAAAGTCCATCGAGGTCTCTCTATTCCTCTCTTACCATATACTCTCGCGCTATATATATATATATATATATATATATATATATATATATATATATATATATATATATATATATATATATATATATATATATATATATATATATATATATATATATATATATATATAAATCTGTTATTTGACAATATTAGCTTTGTTCAATTTGCTTGCATCTGCCAATCTTTCGGCTTAAAGTGACTTCCGCACGAAAATCATTCCATCGATACTTAAACTGGGACACGACCTCGTAAAATCATGAATACTTAAAATAAAATAATGCCGGTATTACAGCTTTTAGTTCGAATGCGGTATAATAGCTGTGTTATTATCGTTTATTGTGGTTCACTTGGGTTGTAAAGGACTTTCCAGTACTTTACTGCTTAATAGCTTCACGCTGTATCCTGCATGTAGAAGGGTAGGTAGAGGGAGCAGTAGGTAAAAGGAATCTAGTTTCCCCACTTTCCGCCATTCGAGGCATCGCGTGTTGAGTGGCGGTTTTCAACGCCGCGCCTTGCCTTGTTACCTGAACGAAAAAATTGAAAATAATTCATTCTACCCGAGCGGGAATCGAACCCACAAACCGTCGCGTTTCGCTTTCAAGCAGATGCCTCTGCGCCATTACGGCTTCTTTATTTTTTATTATATGTAGGACAT
Organism: Dione juno; assembly: GCA_037127375.1. Classification (NCBI taxonomy): domain Eukaryota; kingdom Metazoa; phylum Arthropoda; class Insecta; order Lepidoptera; family Nymphalidae; genus Dione; species Dione juno. The sequence goes on along the minus strand of JAXRJS010000079.1, from coordinate 385,818 downwards.
ATGGTAAGTATGAGTGAATCTAATATTATACACAACGCTCTATACTTTACACTTTATTCTAAACAATGTGTATAGAGTGACGGAAACACCAAACAGTGGTTTATCTGAAAATACAAAGAAAATAAAAGATTTTTTTTTATTTTAATTATTTTCCCCATTATTATGTTGTGTTGTGTTATAATGACATCTTATTTCTATAATAATATTATAAAAAAATATATAATAATAGATTATATATCATACATAATATATTCTATAGAATGGAGAGATAAATGTAATTATTTTTGACAAGTACCAACTTGCAATTATTGAATAGATTTTTATGTCGTACGTTCTTCATGCGATTTTTTTTACAGCTAGTGTTGATGTTAACGGTACCAGTTGCGTCTTCCCGCTTTTTAAAATATTATTTTTTGTCAAATTGTAAATTGAAATTGAGAAAAAAAAGATACCTTTTTTTCCATACATCTATCACATCTATCACATCTGCTGGTGCTCTTCAAAATTACACCATGACCTATTTTTTATACGCAACTATCGTCCCATAATCGCTGGAACACTACTTACGCTAGTAATTATTATTTATAAGACAAGAACCGCTTTCATAAGTACATCAGATAAGAAAACCAAGATAACAGACAGAAAAGATTTTCCTTTTAAAAAAAGAATACTCAGATCGATTCATTTGTTTAAGAGTCCTTAGTCCGACTCTATCCGACTAAGCTACCGCTAAAAAAGAATTTCTACAGTAGAGACTTTAAGCTCACAGAACAGTCGTCAGTTTATTTGCACAGGTAAAACCACAATATTTACTCATGGCTTGTTTTCCGAACATTAAAATTCAACTCAGTTTATTTACTTGCAATATGGAGATTTTCAGTGGAAATAAAACAATATGTTAGTTTAGCTTCATTGATATGTGAAAATATCTATATATACATATATGTATATATACAAACTGCTCGGCTTGTTTACTTTAATAGTATTATGTCTTATGGCAATAAAATTTTACGGGTAATGCAGCCGCTATCAATTCAATTCTTGTCCTGCAGAAGCGAGCTATTCGCTCCATCTCTAATATAAGCCCTTAAGAATAGATATTAGTATATTGACTGTTGCGTCTCAATATATCCTTGAAAATGTTTTATAGGAAAATAAATAAATTTTATATTGAAAATGTTAAAAAAAAATATTAATGATTTTACTAAAATTGGCGATGTTCACAATATTAATACTAGAAATAGGTTGAAACTTACCGCGCATATAACTTGATTGCATCGAGTCCGCAATTCCTTCATGGGACAGTGTGTGCGCTTTTACAATAGGATCCCAGTCAACGTCCGAGAATGTTCTATATCACCATTTAAAAATTTGTGAAAAGACGTTTGTGTGTTAAAGGTTATTACCTAATTAATGATTTTTTGAATGATAACACACCTTGGGAATAAAATGCTCGCTCCAGTCTCCATTCTATCTCAAGCATATAATTGTCAACAATGAATAATTGTACAATTGTAAATAACTATATATAAAAAAGTCCCGCTGAGTTTCTTGCACCGGTTCTTCTCAGGTCGGAGGTATTAACTTTAGTGAACTGTAGTAATGTTTTGACATTCAAAAAATAAATCATGTATTTTTACTTTTTATAAAATTATTTAAATTTATATATATATATATATATATATATATATATATATATATATATATATATATATATATATATATATATATATATATATATATATATATATATATATATATATCGGCTTCATGATGATCCCGTATATAGCAAGATAAGCAGAGAGAATCGTAGACAGAATTAACCTAGTGTAACAACACTCCGTTCTCTACTTTTCGCCTAGTTACCAGACTTGATGCGTGTTTAGTGTAAGAACTCTAATTTCATTTTTCTTTAATTTTAAAAGTATTTTAATAATTTAAAAAACCTACAAATGTGTTTATACCTACGATACAGTCTTTAGATATTGTCATATTGAAATGGTGTCTTAAAGTATTCATTTATAAATTGAAAGGTAGCTTTATGTTTTATGTAGTATATTGGCAAATTAAAATAAGTCCTTCTCCGAGTAAACATTGAACTCACATACTACAATGCGCATTTACAGTCAAGCGTCACATGCCACGACAATTTTTTTGTTGATATTTTTTTTTTCGATGCTTTCTTTGTTAATACGCGTTGCCATAACAACGTGTATGTCACTTTATACAAAAGCTATATAACAATATAAACATATCGTAGTATGTGTAATGTTTTATAGAAATTTAATTTTTAAAATTATTATAGAAAAGTATTAGCATCTTCACTTCTCCTACACACACACACACATACACACACACACAAACTATTGTAAGTTTACCAAATTGCATACTTCTCCGGCCGCGCAATTTTCTTAAAAAGGGGTTCCAAAGTTTCTGCTTCACATAGTAATATATAGATTTTTATAATATATAATTTTGACACAACTGACTATTAGAACACACTAAATTTGAAAACATTGTATGTACAGTGGCGGAATTAAACGCTGCACTTCTTTCCGAAAAAGAAATTGAACATAAATTATTTTCCCAACTATGAAACTGTGTGTGCATTTATAATCAGATGCTGATCCATGGCGTAACAATAGCTTTTATATAACCATAAATTTTATGAATATTTAATGTTAACCTCTATACCACATATAGTACGTTCAGCAGTCTGCAACGTCAAGCAACGTGCCTATCTTGCCTTTCAGTTGTTTTCCTACCGTGTGCTGTACTGATTTATTCACACAACGTGCTCATATTAGTGTACTATAAAACATTTTGTTGCGACCGAAATTTTAAAGTCCCGGTACAATGAAATTTTAATGTCAATATATTGTTGATGGAGAAACGAATCCCATTGAATACCATGTAATTTCTCTAAGGTTGGTGAAAAGTAGAGAACGTGATATCTTAACATGATTTTCTCTCTGCTTTTCCTGCTATATAGGACAGGTTCGGTTTGAAAACCGATAGCAATGGCATTCCGAGCGTGCCAGCTGAGCACATAGCACTTCGCCAACGTCACGCTGTATGGAGAACTCATAAAATTTTATATCCACATGTATGTAACAAAGACATTCATTCATTTATACATACATACATACATATAGCCATACATACATACATACATACATACATGCATACACACATACATACATACATACATACAAAATATACACAGAATAGGTTTTGCGTGCATCGTAAATTCAAATTGAGCTCACATTAATGCGCTGCCACGACTACCCAGTGGTAATTTCATTAATCTTAGTTTAATTTATGTATAGTTAAACGTTGACTACGATCTGTTTACTGAACTCTAATTAGATTGCAGATGCTATCTGTGTTTGTTGTATTGTGATATGGTTTTTATACTTTTGAGGTCGTCGTGGAGTAGTGTCACCGTGTGACTCCTATTTTCGGGATTCCTAGTCGGTGAATCAATCATCTATTCCTGGCTCTGGTAAGAAGACAAAACGTGGCGGTGAGTCCCGCCCGTAGTAAGCTTCAAGAGCCAAGCTCGAATATCTAAATAACTTTTCGTTTTCTTACTCTCGGTCTACTAGCAGTAGATCAGGTCTATTATATAATAGAACGATCTAAATCCAGCTATTACCAAGAGCAAACATGGGATAGACCTAGTCCATGACACATAATTATTATGATGAAGATATATTTTGATGTAAAATGTCTTTGTGCTTTTCTTAAGGCCAGTAATTCAAATATTTATTTGTATATATATATATATATATATATATATATATATATATATATATATATATATATATATATATATATATATATATATATATATATATATATATATATATATATATATATATATATATATATATATATATATATATATATATATATACATATACATATACATATATATATATATATATATATATATATATATATATATATATATATATATACATATACATATATATATATATATATATATATATATATATATATATATATATATATATATATATATATATATATATATATATATATATATATATATATATATATATATATATATATATATATATCTCAGAGGGTGTCTAGCCAATTATCTGTCCGATATTTGGTTTCCGGCATACGGGTACGCGACCCCGGGACCTCGAGCCACCACTTTCATAACCCGATCCAATCCATGTAAGTGGTGTCCCTCCCCTATATTCCAAGTCTTTCTGCCTCTTATTCCCTTTCCTTTCTTGGTTTCTCCAGTAATGGGTTTGGAGGTCAGATGGCAATCGCTCCACAAAAAACCACTTCGCCACTCATATGGACCGATTGGTCTTAGTCGGAAGGCAGACCCTGGCAAAAAGCCGGGACTAATGCCAGGAAGAAGAAGAAGATATATATATATATATATATATATATATATATATATATATATATATATATATATATATATATATATATATATATATATATATATATATATATATATATATATATATATATATATATGTATATATATCTATATATATATATATATATATATATATATATATATATATATATATATATATATATATATATATATATATATATATAAAATTATACACTCAAATCTTAGAATATAACTTTTCGCTCTTAACTGCTTTATTGTAAATGTAAATTAAAGGAGTTTGCCTGATTAAATGCAAATAGACTTTGGACAGACGCCAGAGTGGACGTATTGTTCAAAATGCATACAAATATATGCAATGTATTCCCATAATTGTTTATTATGCACGTTTATGTATATATATATATATATATATATATATATATATATATATATATATATATATATATATATATATATATATATATATATATATATATATATATATATATATACATATAAATAAAAAGCGGCCTTTAACAGCGTCTGTCGGTTAACATGGTTGTGAGTTTAGTCGTTACTCGAATGAAATTCGTTTTCACTTCTCCGGTCTGCCAAGACAGTGCGCGGTGTTGAATTTCGCCACTCACACGCTATACTTTGAAACAAGAGAGATCGGAGTATCTTGACACTAAGTTCTCTAGATTATAGGTTTCTGTCTACCATGCTCTGCGTGTTAAAGCGTAAAAATAAAAAAAAAACAAATATAGGAAAATATAAACCAATATGTAAGAGGTTGGATCTCAACAGTGCGATCAGTCTAAGATAACCATGATAAAATATAATATTTAAACTTTTCTGTTATGAACTCCTTACGTTCTATCCAACTAAGGCATATTATGTTTACATCTGGTTATGGTAAAATTGAATAAAGAAAGCCTGAACAGGCTTATAATCTTAAATGCCTACGTAACTTGATAATATTGTAAAAATTATAGCTTAATATAAGCTAAGCTTAGTAAGATCGGTAATAATACCGATCTTACATCTAGTAAGTAGCTCGATAATTAAATTGAAATAAAAAAAAACTAAGCAAAAATAATATCAACGAAAATTGAATATTTCCCAAACAATTGACTTTATAGACTCGTTCTCTTTGCTTTTTTTGGTCACAAACTAAAGATGAAACCTCAATAGATGTAAAGGCAAAAGAATCTTAGGACCAAATATGGTTTCTTACCTTGGCAATAACTTATGTACGCTTCTGTGAACAACATGTATACCTGAAACAAAAAATTATTATTAATTAAAACTAAATACAAGCATTTATCACAATAAAACTAAATATGCCATGGATTGGAATAAACATAGTGCGATGTTAATTTCCCCCACTGTATAAGCAATGTCCTGAATTTGGTCGGGAAATGGAGAAAGGAGTGTTTAAACACCAATGTAAATAAAAAATAGACATTTACAGACACTAGTTATGTATCAATAGTTCAATTAGTAATATTTAAAAAAATCAATCAATCACGTCAGGAAATAAAAATTATGAACAAAATCAACGAAATAACTTCTTTAAATGTATATTATACGATAAATGTATATGAAAGCAGTTTATAGAAGGACAGACGTAGGGAACCTAGTGGTAAGTCACTCCGTTCCCCACTTTTCAGCAAAGGGTACAATCTTAACGCCGAGCTTTGTCTACTGGAGTGGATATATGAAATTACCCCCAGTTGTAATCGAAGCCTTACTTAGTATATATATATATATATATATATATATATATATATATATATATATATATATATATATATATATATATATATATATATATATATATATAGTTTAACTCTACTAAGCTACGTACATACATATATAGGGAGGTTAGTAATAAATTATTATTTATAGCTGTATTGGTCAGGCATGTTGCCGATGCACCATGTGGTTTAATATTGCAATATATTATGTACATGAACATGTACAAGCATATTACTAACTAAATTTATATTACGTTAAATACATACTAATATATTAGTAAATTAAAATTATTTGCTTTGAGAGAAAAAATGCTTTAGATATTTGGCTACTGGCTATTTAGGTGTGACAAACATTGATATTATAAATATTTGTATTCCTCGGGTACACTTAGAAACCGCTGTGGCACAGTGGAACAGGACCTGATTGTAAATTCGATTGTGGGTTACATATTGATTTCACCGCTCTGACAGAAAAAGCGTAGCCTCAAGTTCCGCCACTCAATATGTAATTCCTACATAAGGTGGAAAATGTTGGACGCAGTGTATTCATCATTCCTAGGTTCCATCTGCCTACAACGCTATATGCGGGATACAGTTTTTAATAAATTCATAGTAGAGAAATCTATGCTTTTTTATCCCAGTTATAGTTTATATCACCAGTTAGTAAACAATATATTTAATATGGAATGAATGCCAGAGAACGAGATGTTGTTACACTTTATTCTTGTTCCTTAACACTATATTATTGGAAAAGCAAATTATATCATCACTCTAGATAGTCATTTTAGAAATTGAAAACTATCCAAATCGAAAAAAAAATATACAACTATACAAATATTTGCTGAAAAATAAAAAGTTAAAATACATTGAAATATCTTACATTATGCTTATTTTTCTCAAATCGAGACACAACGGTTGAGAGGTGGAAGTCAACGCCTGTATTGTAAGCTCCCCCGAGCGGCAAAATGAAAATAGTTCCCCCGAGCGGTAATCGAGACTAAAATCAACCTGTCTACAATCACCTCACCCTACGACAATCTATAATTACTAAATATATTTGTTAGCTTCACGCTGTATCCCGCACGTAGCAGGATAGGCAGAGGGAACCTACTGTTAAGATACTGTTCCTCGTTTTCCGCCTTTCGAGACATTGCGTGTTGCGTGACGGAATTCAACGGCGCGATTTTTCTTCTTACCACAGCGTCTGCCTGTAAAGGTGACGGTTTGTGGGTTCGATTCCCACTCGGGGTGAATTAATTATTTCTATTTTCTTTGCACTGGCAACAAGGCTAAGCGCGGCGTTGAGTTCCGCCACTCAACACGCAATGCCTCGAAAGGCTGAAAGCGGGGAACGGAGTATCTGGACACTAGATTCCTTCAACCTACCCTGCTCTGAGCGGGATACAATGTGAAGTTAAATAAATAAATAAAATATAAATATTAATAGTTAAGTTAAGTAGGTATAGCTTTGATATTGAAGTTTTAAAAGTACTTTAATATTATGACGTCTGCTTTCCATAAAAAGTTATATAAAATTACCGACTAGGCTTTAAATACGATAAAATCAATATGAAAATTAAATTAAACGTATAAAAATGAGAGTTGAGCAAAATTATGATCATTCAGAAGTTGGAGGTGAACTAAAAAATGTTATCAAACGGTTCCGTATAATTTCCACGCGGTTTACTTCTATAGAGGAACTAACTCCACTCGAAAACTTGTATAGTCCACAAAGTTTCACCAGTAATCTATACATGTTCATGGTGATACCGACTTTATTGTGCGCGTTTAGAGTGCAATTTCATTTGAAATTCCCCTGCTTTTATTTTTCAATCCGAAGAGCCGTCGTGTTTCGTTCTCAAGATAAAGTTCTAAACTACACCGCAGTGTTCGAAATTTATTAACATGGACGTTGGGGGTAATTATTTTTTTACTCTTAGACTTTTTTAATGTAAAATGGCTATATTGCAATACAAATTACAGTATAGCCTGGAATAGTCTTAGTACAGTTGTCAAGGTATTTTATATATATATATATATATATATATATATATATATATATATATATATATATATATATATATATATATATATATATATATATATATACATATATATATATATATATATATTATATTTACCTATTAAGTGTAACCACTGTCACTATAGTACGAGAAATTAGGAGAGAGAAAGAGAGAGAGGAGGGAGAGAACCTAGAGTCAAAACAATCCAATTTCAAGTTTTCACCTGAATTCGAGACTAAATTTTAATTCGATTAAAGTAAGCCAAGGTGCTAAAAAAAATACGTGGCCTGGCCTTTTTATTTTTTTTTAATTCTTACCTATACATATATATTGAATCTTATCAGATAACATTATCCTAATCTAATTCTATACGAAAACATATAAGTAAATACAAGTATGTTATTATCAACATTTGAATAAAGTTACAGTGCTTAATTAAGAGAATGGCAGTTTTAATGAAAATATAGACGTACATTGTACTGGAAAACCAATTTCCGAACATTTTACTAGAATCTCTTCATTGAGGCGGCAAAAGTTTTGTACACTGGCGGACAAAATAACGGCACGTCTTATATATTATAAATAATAATTTAGTACAAGAATCATATTAATTTTTTTTAGCTTAATGACAAGACATATATGATACTAACAGTTTTAAAATAGTATCTATATATACGATTTTCTTTTTAAAATATGTATTTAAATAAATAGCTTGACAATTTTTCCCTATATCTGAATAAGCAGTGGGCAAGAAACTCCATTTTCTGCTCCATTACAAGTTAAGAGGCGTAACTCCAATTCAGAGCAAAGCAACTCTAGAGGAAGAGAGATAAAAAAAAATATAAACTTAATACCATCGAAGTCAGTCTGTCAGACGTCGCACAGCGCCATGAACGGATTGTATGCTACTATTATTATTATATTTATTCATGCATACAAATAATTAATATATATATATATATATATATATATATATATTATATATATATATATATATATATATATATATATAGCAATTTATTTTAAAACATCATAGACAGTAACACAAGTAGAATAACCCTTTGTTCTGTCTGTAAATATTACTTAATTCAGGTATATTTTTTTATTTTTACTATCAGTGTACATTTAAATACGTCAGTATATATATTCTTTATTGCATATGCAATTACAAGCAAGACATATTGAAATAAAATATTGTTGATAATGGTGAGGTTATTTATTTCTACAAAAAATCTTTTCCAGCCAACCAGCGGAAGTCAAAGTTCAAAAGAAGAGGCAGTACAACAACAAAAAAAAACATTTAAAAAATAAAAATATAAGGGAAAAAGTATATTTAAATATTAAATATACAATGAATACTTTAGAATATATATACATATATATAAAAAATATGATTTGGTTGTTTGCTCATAACAATGTCAGAAGCTAAGTTAATTGTTCTCACAAACAAATGAATATTTTTTGAGATTCAGATTTAAAGGACAAAAGTTCTTCATCAGTAAATATATTGTATACAGAAAAAAAATATAACAACTGTCGATATTTGAAACAAAACTTGAATGAAACGAGATTTATATAAGTATCTCTTACAATTTGCACTTTAGTTAATTAAGCAATATCTGTTTATTCTTAGAAGCAGTACAAATGAAGGTATATCTTAGTGATCAGAGTAATTAGATGATGTCCAAGGGACGCAGGTTCAACTCCTGCTATGCTACTCAAAGTTTTATATATATTAAAAAAAAATATATTAGGATAATTAATATAGAAGCATATAAAAGATATATATTGTTTACGATGATTAATATCGTGAATATTTGCTATTTAATACGTACTACATTATAGCTATACGAAACTTGAAACTTTGCAGTAACACACACACACACAGGCTGCAAATTATAAATATTATTAGTAATTAGTTCAAGCGGGCAAAGCCACGGGCGGATCGCTAGTTTCTTATATAAATTTTGAAACGATTTGGGCCATTCATTTTGCACTGGAGTGCACCAACACCACAAAATGTTAGGAACTAAACCCCGAAGTTTCAGTTTGAGCGACGAAGTTGTTGCCGAGTTTAAAAACGCTTTTATCTTGAGACTTTTTTCTTTTCGATTACGATACCGAAAGTTGTTTACCGAACAAATATATTTCATATACGTTTTGTATGAAGTATGTTAATTTGTTTGCCCACTGGCTATTTGGTTCATTATCCGGTATTTTTTTTTATTATTCAGAGTCTAAGTCAAGTAATTTTATTCTAAATAACAACAAATTATTTTTTTATCGTCAAATGGAAAAGTCCATAACTTAACTAATTTCTGATACTTGAAAAGAACCAGCGTGAGGAAATCAGCGAAATTTTTATTATTCAATTCTGTATTCATATATTATAGTCGTATGGTGATATTATGAATGATCACATAATGAACAAAGGCTTTCATGGCTCAGTAAGATAATGTCGGGCTGTAAGTATAATAGATGCGGTTTCAATCCCCACACAGTTTTACACGGAATATTACAAATAGAGTTGCAATGCGGAAAACAGAGTTTCTTGACATCTTTCTATTCACATTTCTATACATATTCCTTGGTATCCCATGCACATGGCAGGGTACCCTACTATGTGCGGGACACAGCGTGA
>JAXRJS010000079.1:310000-370000 GCA_037127375.1 Dione juno | reverse complement strand
CTTCGAAGAAATTGCGAATATTACAACAAACTCAACTAAATGAATGAATTGGCTGAATAGTTTTTGCTTAAATGCATTAACCTAGTTTTACTTAGTACGGTTATTTTCACTTAAAATACTCTTTTAGAATCATTTTTTGTATTCCTTGTAGACGTATTTGTATTACTGTAGACGGGGAGAGTTTTTTGAGATATCTCAGTTCTCTACTTCTGGGTTAAAAAAATGTGATAACATTTTGTATCGTATTTGCTTGGAAATATGAAAAAAATCTGTACTATCTATACTTATATTATAAAGCTAAACAATTTGTTAGTATGAGCGTTCTAAGCTCAGAAACATTTAAATTGAACTTAAAAAATATATTTTGTTAAATATTCTAATATCTATCTATATATATGAATATGTGAAAGTGGAGAAGAAATAGATACGGTGTGGAGAAGAGTCGTTTGTTATAAATAAATTAAACTAGTGTAGTACTTCGATTTAAATTGTAATTAATTTCAAAGCAAGAATTCCAACATAAATATTACACATTAATGGTAAAACTGGTTTGTGAAAAAAAAAAAAACATAGGACAAAACTCATTATAGCATTATAATGTGAAATGTTAAAATAACGCGACACTTTCGACGGTAAATTGCAATTTGCGACGCCAACATTTAACGAGGCTTCATTCAGCGCGGTTGGAACCCGACACTGAACGATTCAATTTTGGTTCTAGTACTACAAGTTGTTTTGGTACAGATTCTTGAATTTACACTATAGATGTATATTTAAAATTTCAATAGATTTTTCTTCTGTAATAATAGAAAAAAAAAACTAAGACGTGACTAAGACGTGCTGTGATGCGTAATTTAACGCTGTTCTGTTCTAATTGTTGAAATTTCAGTCTTTTCCTTATGTTTGGAGAATAAATAAAGGGTAAATCCAGGTATAAATGGTACCATTTTCTACCTACGCTTTATAAGCTTCATTTAATTTGCTAAAATGTAGAATAAAGCTTAATGTTTAACTATGTTTATTAAAAGTTATATAAATGCTATATTTGTTCTATAGAAGACTTTACAAATTCTGGTATTGGTAATACAGGATATTTAAATCCCAAAACGATTCTAGATTTAAAAATGTTTTTTTTTAAATATTTGTAGAATGGTAGCCACGTCCTCTAAGGCAGAACTAAATTAGTTATTTCGTTAACGTCTTTTCGCTTATAAGAATTATTGTACCATATCCAACTAGCATTATATATAGTCTCTAAATATAATTTAAATTTAAAATTATCGCCATACAAAAAAAGGATATTGTTTTTTTTAATTTATTTATAAGGCTAACATTAAAAAAATATACATATTAATCAATTTAATTTTAATTTTGAAGTGTTTAATCAAGTTTTCTAGTGATTTGAACCAAGGACCTACCTATAAGCGTAGACCACAACTTACATTAAAACGAGCATAAAATAAACACCAACAGTGCTTTTAGCATTTAAACTTTTAGAAACATTAAGCACAATAATTATAATCCATTCGCAACCGGATATCCGTAGGATTTATATTTTGAGATCACAGTCTTTTTATATAGAAAATTATGAATATTTGCTCGAGATGACGTATTTGCTCTTATTTTATGTTCTTTGAGGATAAATTTAATGAAATGAGAAATGGCTACGTTTAATGTTAATATGTTATTATTAATATATAATTTTTAAAATATGATAGCTTTTATCGCTAGTATCAATATTATCATGAATTCGATATACATGGACTATCCAAAACTTTTTTTTATTTTAACCACCAATACCTGAGATTAATTTGCTAACTAACCTTACTTAACAAACTCTTTAAGCTTATATTTTATTATTCGTTCATATCATTCGGTCTTCGTTTGATTCAAAACGTAATAAATTATTAGAGTTCCGTACTAAGAAGATAAAAACGGGACCTTATAATGAAGCTTATGTTGTCTGTCTGTCCGTCACCAGGCTGAATCTCATAAGCCGTGACAGATAGAAAGTAGAAATTTTCATAAATTATGTATTTCAGTTCCGTCGCTATAACAATATATACTGAAAATAAAAAAATTAAAACATTTCGTCAGTGGAATATATACAATCATGAAATAGGTACGGAACCCTCTGTGTGCGGTCATAGCTCGGGTAGAATGAATCATTTTCATTCTCCTCGCTCTAATAACAAGACAAAGCACGGCGTTGAGTTCCGCCACTCAACACAACAGTATGTTGAAATTTATATACATATATGGCAGAATAAAGTGATATTATAAATATAGTACATAACTCACTTAGTAATTTAAAGTACGATATTACTATATTATATATCTTACCTATAAAACACATATTTAAAATGACAACAGTAGTTCTCCAGATAAGCGTAACTTACCCATAACTTTGGTGCCCTTACACAGGATGGATCCCACAGGATGGGATGGAAACACCCTACAATCCAACATTTATTTGTCTCTATAGTATACATTTGAAATTTAAATCACCCGAGCCACTATCAGTCGGATACAATGAAGCTGTATAATCTCCAGGTCAGTAGATTCGGGTGAAATGGAATAAACATTTTCAACAATAAATTGTAATTTTCGACGCCCACGTTTAATGAGGCTTCATTCAAACGGTTAAAATGAAGAATCAAATTCAATTTTTAAATGTGCTTTTAAAGTTCTGTTAGTATGAAAGCTCTATGTGCTTAACATATATATTTGTTTTAAATAGATTAGGATTTATACATAATATACTTTTATTTTGTATATGTTCAAAAACTCAGTATCTTCTTTCTTAACGTTAAGAGATGTTTATCAATGGACGACGGAATAATAATTTTTTAACGTTATTACTTTTTTTTATTTGTTATTATTTTTTATATCCCGCAAGAGGGAACTAAGTGTTACGACACTCTGCTGCTGCTTCTCGCACAATTTTCAAAACATTGCATGTTGAGGGACTGAACATCTTGTTACAAATGATTTTTTCTCTTTACTTCGAGTAAGAATCGAATCTACAGTTGTTGCGTAGATTCGTTGCTACAGACCGTTAAGGTCAGACGCTTTGCCGTTGGACCATGACGGCTCGTACGTTGTTTCTTAATTATTAATTTAATTTCTAAAGAAATCTTATCTGTAGAAATAAAACTTATAGATATCTACTTATAGATATTAGTACATATGTATATATGTGTGTGTGAGATACTTTTGGTATTCTTCTTCATATTGTGCAGCAATAGTGCTGTGTGTGTCTTTACAAGTCAAATTGAATGGTATTGGCGTTTGAAAACGTTATATTATTTATTTTATTCATATATATATATATATATATATATATATATATATATATATATATATATATATATATATATATATATATATATATATATATATATATATATATATATATATATATATATATATATATATATATATATATATATATATATATATATATATATATATATATGTGTGTATGTGAATAGAATATAATATAATGAAACAAACAATGAAAATAATAATAATAATTAAAATCAAGTGCTACATTGAAATTTATCATTAACAACAAATACTATACTTAAATAATATGATTGTATGTTAATTATTATTTTAGTTAAATTGTATTTATATATTGACATACGCTTACACTCTCATGCGGCCCGTAATTAGTTTAATAAGCCAAATAATGCGTACATAGTTTGTTTTCTTAGAGTTAATAAATGTGAAATGCAGATGGATATTGATAATTTTAATTTAAACATTATGAAATTAATCTTCTTTTAACTTCACGCTGTTTATCGCACATAGCATATAGGGAATTGAACCTACACACCGTCGTGATTACAGGCAGACACTGTGCGTCTATGCCACAACGAAATTATATTTCCTGCCCTGAACTGACTGGATTTCAAGTTTTGTCTTGCTATACCTTTACATGTATTAATAATGGGTAAAATGGGTAAAAACAGTAAAGTCATTAGATGAGCTTTGCCACCCCTATAAATATATACATACAAATTCGTTCTTCTACTTAGCATTATCCCGGCCTATTGCCAGGGTCTGCTTTCCTACTTAATCTACTCCACTTTGCACGGTCTTGAGCATCCTCAGTGGTTAGTCCATTGGCTCTCATGTCCTGCGTCACGACGTCCAGCCATCGCTTCCTTGGGCGTCCGGGGGGTGTTACTCCAGGGACAGATATATCAAGGCATTTTCTTCCGACGTAGTTATTAGATCGGCGCAAAACGTGGCCATTCCATGTCAGACGACGCTCTTGGAGCTTATCCGCTACGTCACGGACCCCAAGACTACCTCGAATGAATGTGTTGCATATGCGGTCAGCCCGAGTAAGGCCACACATCCACCTCAGCATCTTTATCTCCGTTACGGGAAGCTCGTGAGTGTGCCGAGATAATGCTGGCCAGCATTCGCTGCCGTATAAAAGAACTGGTCGGATCATGCTCTTGTATATCAGCCCCTTGAGTTTGGGCGGTATTCTGCGATCGCAGACCACACCAGTGACTTGGCCCACATCGCCATTTGGCCCAAGCAGCGCTAACCCGGGCGTGTACATCGTAGTCGATGCCTCCAGACTCGTGCATAATGGATCCAAGGTACCTGAACTTCTCCGACTTAACGGCTGGCTCAGGCCCAATGTGGATGGTGCTCGAGTCTGGGTTCCCGCAAGCCATGTACTCGGTCTTCGACACATTCAGTTTAAGACCACCGTTCTCAAGCGCACCCTTCCAGGCATTCACTTTACGCTCCAGCATCAGTCGGTTCTCGTCAATGAGTACTATGTCATCGGCATACATCATCAGCCATGGAGTCCTTGATGTGAGCCGTGACACTATCTAGCACTACATTAAACAAAAGTGGACTAAGAGTTGAGCCTTGGTGAACCCCTACTGTAATTGGGAAGGGTTTGGTATCGCCAACAGCGGTCCTAACTGTAGAAACAGAGTCGTTGTACATGTCTCTGATAATAGCAACATAGGATTCAGGGATCCCTTTGGATCGCAGTGCCCACCAGATCGCTGACGTGGCACACAGTCAAAGGCCTTCTGCAGGTCTAAGAATGCCATATGCTGAGCTTTCCTCTTTTTCCTGTGTGCCTCCATCAAAATTCTGAGGGCGAAAATGGCGTCCGTAGTGGCTGATCCTGGCTGAAATCCATATTGACACTCAGAGACAGTACACTCTCGGCGGAGCCTGAGGGCGATCACGCGCTCAAAGAGCTTCATGGTGTGACTCATAATCTTAATGCCCCTATAACTACCGCAATCTTGAACACTGCCCCTTCCTTTGTAAATAGGGGTAATAAAACTGTGCCGCCATTGATGTGGCATCGTCCCAGTGTTCAAAATGCGGTTAAAAAGATCAGTAAGCATGAGCACACCACGAGAGCCCAACGATTTCCACGCTTCGATCGGAATATCGTCAGGTCCCACCGCCTTGCCGTTCTTCATGCGTCGAAGACAATTCCGAGTTTCGTCAAGGGTTATTGGAGTAATAAGTCCCAGGTGGTGGTTCAGACGAAAAACTACCCGGGTGCTGAGTATTCAGCAGCTCCAAGAAGTAGCTTTTCCACCTCTCCTTCACAGAAGCATGACTACAAAGCAGCTTGCCCTGGGAATCTCTGACGCAAAGACATTTTGTGATATCTTGCGTCGCTTTATCACAAGCACGTGCCAATTTGTAGATGAGCTTCTGCCCCTCCACAGTTTCAAGTTTATCATATAGAGGTAATAAACTTTCACTGCGGGCACTGGCTACAGCTCTTTTGCTGGCACGTTTCGCTGCTATGTACTCCAGTCTGTCTTCAGGAGAGTTGGAACGCTGCCACTCCTTAAATGCAGTCTTCTTACCATGAATCACCTCTTGTACCTTGTCATTCCACCACCATGTCTCCCTGTCCATAATACGTCCTCCCCTAGAAATGCCAAGAACATGTTTACCAGCCGTAATGATTGCTGACTGAGCTCGATCGCAGATCGAAGCATCCTGAGCAGTTTCGTTGTTAGTTGATAAATTTTGACTGTTAACCTCTGCCAGAAAGTCGGTCTGCATCGGTCCATTCAGCAACCACCACTTGATCTTACACTTACGCGTCTCGGCTAATTTCTTTATCGGGGTAACGACATAATCTATGACAAGAAGACGACATACAAATTCGTTATAAAATTTATTGTGCTTCCACTCAAATGCCAGCACAAATTGCGTGTATTCAATGGAAATTTACAGTACATTAAAAATAAATTAGCAATAATTACCTACAATTCCGTGTAACACTTACTTTCGAGATCACGGCCGGTTCTAATTGCACTTTGATACCGGAGCCCTCGAAACATTTGCCGCTAACGATCCTGCCATTAGTAGCTATTATATTGAGCTTTCTTGGACGTAAACTACTTGGTTGGTTTATTACATTGTTTATTGTATCCTATACTGTACTACTGTATATGAGTACTAAAGAAAGCTTGGAAAATTTGTTACTTTTTTGTGATCTATAAAGCTTTGGCAGTATATTTGGACATTTTTTAAAAGTATTTTAGTTCACACGCTTAGACTGTTTTGAAGGGAAGGAGGAATCTAAGTAAAACTACTATCGTTACTTGTTTATAAATTAAATGGAGAATGGAATTATTTCTAGATAAAATGAGTGGTTATGGATTTTAGAATTTGATTTTCTCTACTTACAAGGTTCACTCTATCTATTCTGTGAATCAAAATGTGGAGCCAAAATTTTAGTAACAAAGAGAAAATTATTATCTCTGAGAGAAAAAACGACAAAAGTAATTTTAAATTCAAAAGCTACTGTAACAATATTAAAGAAACCTTAAAATATTCTTGAGCTTTCGAAATTTTTACTATTAGTAATATATTGTTAAATAGCCACACTTTTATAAATAACCAAAGAATATTCTTGAAATATTCGCATTCATACGTATGTATGTATGTAATTTGTAACGAAATTCTAACGACGAGCTTAGATTGCGGCGAGGAGTAATGGTAACCTTACACCTTGGATTTAGTTAATTTGGTCCGATTGTCTAATATGTTAGAAATGCTATAGATTTATTTATTTATCATTACATATAGAGAGAATGTGTTAAATCATTTAATAATATATATTATTAAGTAATCACTGAAGCTTAAAAGAGCTTTTTCTAGCAAGTGCAGAATTAATTATTAAGTGATTACTTGTAATCTGTTTGGTTTTTGTTTTTTTAGTTTCACGCTGTACCCTGCATATAGCAGGGTACGCAGAGGAACCGAGACCTAGTATAAAAAAACACATTTCCTGCATCCTGCTAACTTTTAAGAGATTGCATGTTGAGAGGCACCTAACGCCGCCTTTGTTTTATTGCCAGAGCAACGAAATAAAAAAAAATGCCCCAAGCAGGAATCGAACCCACAGCCGTAGCGTGTACAATAAAATATTATAGGATATTTTTTTTTCTTTATGCTAACAAAATAATTGTACGTAAATGTGCGTAACTCTTTTTTTATTATCTTTTTTTAAATTAAAAGTGGACAGAGATATGATACTAAGTAACTTAACCACACTGGCAAATATATTTTAATCAAAAAAGCTGTCTACTTATTTAGAGGATTTCACTTTGAAGTTTGATTGATGCCATTTGTATTCCAACGTAAGATTCTGTAATTCTAACACACAATTGTACGAAAATGAAATGTAACCCCCAAACTTTGTAAAGCTCACGATTTACAGAACAACCGTGTATAAGCCAAGTGTTTACACTTGATGTGATATTCGCATTTCACACTAATTTATTTAAAAGCTTAATATTTTGGGAGCTTTTGTGTAATAAATATTTTATGTCAATCAAGTTAATCCAGTAAATTATTCTGATTTCGTCGAAATTTCGTATATTTTCGATTAAGTTACGCCATTCAACATACAATATCTATGTGAGTGTTTTTAGTCTTTAGTCTTTGTTACTAGCAACCTTTTATATAGCCTATCCTTTTATATGTGGAATAAAATAAGAAGCTAAATAAACACTTATTTTATTATATTTTATTTTTAACATATTATTTAATCATCGCTGTACACACGATGGGTATGGGTTCGATTCCCACTCGTAGCATTGTCATTATTTAAAAAATATTTACTTTCACCTAGTCCGTTGAGCAAAGTGTCTTTATAGTGAGTTCTGCATATCTAAAACCCTCGGAAGCGAGTTGTTTAAGCAAAGTTTCTAGAAAGCAACCTGTCAGTCTAAGTAAGCTAAGTATAGTACAGTATCAACAAATGCAGGCATTGCTTTAAGTACAATGCGATCGTAAAATCTCTTAATGCGCTCAAGATAAGGTGGCAAAATGTGAGATTTTCTCTACACATTAGAAAACAAACAGTTTAAATTGAACTCTAGTTTTGAGGCACAAGATTGAAATTACATAGACAACGTGAAATTAGGTCACTACAACTATTATAGTGGCGTAATTAAAATCAGATCAAATGTTAAAAACTTTAACTAAGGAAAGATTGTATAATTGTGCTTAATATGGTGCAATTATTGTCTTAGATGTGGATGAAAAATTTTATATAAAAAAATAAAAAATACTGTCACCAGGACCGTGTATAGCGGCAAACGTAATGGTTATACAGTTTCATGCTTTTTTCCGGTATATACGAGTAGCACAGTAGATAGAGGAAACCTAGAGTTGAGACACTCTTTCTCCTACTTTCCACTCAATTTTCTAGACATTGCGTGTTGAGTAACGTAACTCATCGTCGAATTTTCTTGCTGCTTCACTACGATGCCCATATGTCTACATATATATATATATATATATATATATATATATATATATATATATATATATATATATATATATATATATATATATATATATATATATATATATATATATATATATGTACAAAAGAATATAAAGCAGTATACAAGCTTAGCGCTTCATTCTCTTTGTCTTTTTACTTAGTATAAACCGTGAAACTAAAGTAATGTTTTTTTTCTATTCTAGTAAGATGTTAAACAAGGACCCAAGTCCTATCACTCGAAAAGCAATATCTCAAAAAAGTTTTGCTTTTGCTTTTCCGCTTTGATTAAAGATTTTTTTTGGTAAAGCTTCTCCATGCGCTATATTATGCTAGCTATATATTAATTTAATTACAAAAGTAGCAATCATATTTGATTCATTACACGAATTCGTTCAACCATTTTGTATCGCAGCTTTCTGTGTAAAGCTCTTAAAATAAATATACACTTCATGATATATATTTACAAATAGTACATATATATTTACAACTTATTAATAGATAAAAAGAGAAGTATAAAAAAAAAACAAACTATGATAAAAAAGCTTAATAAGCGTAAAAGTAAATCTCATTCCGCATTACTATTCATATTCGAAATGCAATTTGCATTAAAATTAAATTTTCAAATAGGCCCTTGAAGGCCGCAGAAAACCACCATTCATTAGAGTTCTGCTCATTTTTCCGGTCAAATTTACAATTTAAGCACGAACGAATGGCTACAGGATGTTTTCGACTTTTTTTTTTTGAATAAGGATTGTATATTATCGCTTATTTAATTACTGAATTGTTTAGTATTCATATTAAAGAATATAATAATATATATCTATATTATATATAATATATATCTATATATATACTATATTAATATATATATTATATATATATATAATATATATATATATATACATATACATATATACATATTACATATACATATACATATACATTACTATATACCTATTACTAATCTATCCTATTACATATACATATCATATATCATAATTCTATATATCTATAATTCTATTATACATTATACATATACATATACATATACATATACATATACTATACATTACATATACTATACATATACATATACATATATATAATATACATTATACATATATACATATACATATACATATACATATACATATACATATACATATAATATACATATACATATACATATACATATACATATACATATAATATATATATACATATACATATATGTCTACTATTGTGTTGTAATTAAATTGTAATATATTATGTTAACTAATGATATCTATATAATGAATAGCTTGTGATAATAGTTTAGTTGATTGATAATGATAATCACTTCGTGGAGTAGTCTTACAACCTCTTCTTGATTAGTAGATTCGATTCCCACTCAACACAAATATTTTTGATAATACAATATTTAGATTTAAGAATTTCAAAGTATACAATCTTTTATCTATGGTAATGCTGGCTAGCTGTGAAATTAAATGAAACGAATGTAACCAGATAAAATCTACAGTCTCTTAGAAAAATTACTTATAAAACATAAAAAGATTTCGTCAATACCAAGCAGTAGTTAGTTAAGAGAGAGATTAATACGTTCAACCAAACAAGCTCTTTAATTAATTAATTTATTTATTTAGCTTCACGCTGTATCCCACACATAGCAAGGTAGGCAGAGGGAACTGTAGGCTGAAGGAACCTAGTGTTAAGACACTCTGATCCCAACTTTCCGCCATTCGAGCAAGGTCTTTAATATTTCTATAATATTAACAATATTACGTTTGCCGTCTCGACATGATAAAGAGAACGCTTAAAAATGATATATAAAATGTATCTAGTATATACTGTACAAAATAATAAAATTTAAAACTGTTTGAATATAGTTCCATCTATTCACTCGAGTTTTGCGTAGAGCCATTCAACAGTAGTTCAGAACTCTATTTTGTCTGCAACTTTAGCTTTTAAAAAAAATACTGTCAAAAGCAATGAATGATACGTTTATATATTTTTTTTGCTTCTTGTCACGTTTTTATTTTCTAATTGTAACACTTATATAGAGATTATCGTTTGAAAGGTATGAGAATAAAGAATAAAACTAAATTTGAAGGAATTTGTTGAAAATAACTGTATTTAAGTTTTACAAAAATGTATATCACAGTCAAGTTTAATTCTTTTTTCCTTTCTTTCTTGTGTATACTTGATCCTTAAGTTAATGTAGAACAAAGTGATGCGCCACAGAACTTAAGTTACTGCCACAAGGATTAAATACCTAAAATATTAACGATTAACACTCTATTGAGAATTTATTCTTTTATATACAAAGTTAGACGGCAGCACGGCGTTGAGTTCCAGCACCCAACACGCAATATCTCGAAAGGCGAAAAGCGTGGAACAGTGTCTTAACACTTGATACTTTCTGCCTAAGGTTCCCTCTGCCTACATTGCTATGTGCGGGATACAGCGGGATACGTTTACCCATTTTAGAATTTACACGCGTGTTATATTTCTAAGGATAAATGGCTGAAAGACAAGAGTCTTTTGATTACTTGCTGAAAATAATATATTTAAAAAAAAGTAATTTATTCATAGACTAGGCAAAATTGTGAAAATATTTATATACATTTGTTGGAGTTTAGAAGATATAGTATATGTAATTTATAACATATAATTAAGCTTACTATTAACAATTAAGTATCCATTCAGAGTATTGCATCTGGATTTCCACAACCAAATATGCAAATGTCTCATGTTCAAGTGAAGAACGAACAACCAAATTTTTTGACACTAGGTCATTTGTATTTGCGGAACAAAACGTGAATCTGTAGAATATTTAAACATTCTAAATTTTCAATCATATACATATATTAGATGTACAGTTATATTAGAATTTTTACACCACATACACAGAGAGCTCGCCCCATCCCACATAACCAATCATTAATAAAGCCTTTGTGCATTTTGAGAAAGAAAATTATTCGTCTTCATACTTTTTTCTCATATACGTCTGAGTAAGAACAATACGTGCTATTCAAACGATTTTACACGAAATATACTGAATCGTTAGATATAGTGAAATTAGACAAGATCGATTATGATTTTAATTTCGTTTGCATTAATTCTTGGATTTGTTTGCCCAGTGTTAAGCGATATTATTAAAAAATATATATTAATGTTGACTTAATTTTAAAATCGCTACATATACGATGGTTACTTTTTCTATACTTACTACTTAGATTACACTTAGATTATACTACCTGGCTAATAAAAGTGTATTACTAATTAGCGGAAGATGGAGAATTAAAGAGAGATGGAGATGAGTTCACTATAAACCAAACTGTAGAGAAGTCTTTAAGAAATTTTATACTACCCTGTAGGTGCTCCTAGTTCATTGTTTCTTGTGTTGAAGTGTGGGTTCCCATTCAATAATTTGCTTGGTTTTGAAAAAAATCCTACAATATTATTGAGTCGTTGATTTTTTCCTTTTTCCATTAGAAATTATTCTTAATTCGATTCGTTAGCTTTAAAGTCGTCCGTGAGGCTGATTCGACCTCAAGACCCAGTAAATTTCTTAATAATAGATTCTGAATACACCAATATACCATTAGACACTAAAATAGCTATATAAACTATTGGGAGTGCAATCTTTCTTTCTTTATTATAAAACACAGATAATAAGTAACTAAAAAACACTTTAAAATTCTAAACATAGGTTCTAAACTATATAATATTAAAATATTGTGCTTTAGCTTTATTGATTTTATAATTTATACTGTATATTTTATATAACAAAGTTTACTCGTTTCAAGGCAACCTATCCAACCATTTACTATGCTTATTTTACTGTGTGTAGCTATTATGTTTAACTTCTATAAAATATAATAATATGTATAGTTAGTGAAGTTTTTATAACTAAGACTTAAAATTATCTATTTGCGATATTATAAAAAATATGAGTATTTTCGTGCAATTATTCTTAAACTGTGTTCCGCATATTGCAGGGTAAGAAGAGGCAAGATAGTGTTGAGACACTACTCTCCGTTAAAATCATAGAAATAATTAAAAAAAAATATAGAAATTAAAAGAAACTTATTCCTCTGACTGAATTGAACTCATAACTATCGCACTTTTAGCCCTACACTAATCATATATGATATTGCTTAAGAAAATTATTGGATTTATTATATTAATATTAAATTATTATATTTTTTTTCCGTTCTCTATATCTCAAAAATGAAAGAAAAATCAAAGAAAAACATAAATATTATGTTGAAAAAATCTAAAATCTATTTTATATTATAAAAGAATTTCTAAATAAGTCGTAACAGCTATAAATTGCTGAGGCTTAGTCAGCATCTGCGAACACTCGTTATTCTTAGTTATTAAGACAAGGCAATGTTATGGAACTATAATAATTTTAACTTTCATAGTCTGTGGTAATTATATTACCTGATATATTGTTTTAAATGCGATAAATAAGTTAATTTCACTTATTATATATATATATTATATATATATATATATATATTATATATAATATATATAGATATATATATATATATATATATATATATATATATATATATAATATATATATAGTTATATATATATATATATATATATATATATATTATATATATATATATATATATATATAAATATATATATATGAGATACTACGATATATGAATACTCCGTTTAATATACTAATAATTTTATATACTAATTAAAAAATGTTTTTTTATCCACAATTTCGTGTTCAAATAGATACAACTGAAAGTTATGTTAGTACATGACACATTTTGAATACTTTTTTTTTGACGCCTGGAAATGCTTTGCGTAGAACATTATGAGGACTTGATAGTATTAATTATATAAGTATTATTATTTAATAAAATATTTCCTATAATTAGCAAGTTCATTCGAACCAATTTTTTAGCTTTATAAACTAACATAAAATATATACGTCGTTTAGAGACATACTTTTTAATTGACAAATATAAATTAAAAATATGAATGTACCAAATACATATACAACATATAACTATATTTAAATTATTTAACTATACATTTTATAACATACAACATAAATTATATACCAGGAATATATATCTATATATATATATATCTATATATATATATATATATATATATACTATATATATATATATATCTATATATCTATATAATATATATAATACTATATATATATATATATATATATATATATAATATATATATATATATATATATATATATATATATATATATATATATATATATATATATATTAATATATATATATATATATATATATATATATATTATATATATATATATATATATATAATATATATATATATATCTATATATATATATTATATATATATATATATATATATATATATATCAGCAATTTTAAAAGCAGTCCAAAGAGCATATTCAAACCAAAAAGTATTTTATAACAAAAATGTGTAGAAAAATAAAAAAAACCCGGCCATTTCCTTCCAAACAAAGCGCTATCTAAGAAAATATACATTAGAAACAAAAGGAAAAACGTTAGAGCGAAATGGCTTGAAACTAACATTGTGTTGTAACCATTAGAATACCCTATGGGTTGTTTTAGTTGAGCGGTTTTGGTACTATTTACTGTGTTCTAATATATATATATATATATATATATATATATATATATATATATATATATATATATATATATATAATATATATATATATATATATATATATATATATATATATATATATATATATATATATATATATATATATATATATATATATATTATATATATATATATATATATATATATATATATATATATATATATATATATATATATATAATATATATATATATATATATATATATATATATATATATTAGAACTAGAATTGTGTGTTCGATTCCTTCTCGGGGAGAATAAATTATTTTTATGCTCTCTGGTAAAAAGATAAAACCGCGGTGTTAAGTTCTGCCTCTCAACACGCACCACCTCGAAAGACGGAAAGTGGGGAACACCCTGCGTTATGAGGGAGGGAGGGTTATACAGTGTCAAGCTAAACAAAAAAAAGAATGTAAACTAAAGAAAGAACTATATCTATAGTAGGGCTTTGCGCTTCTTGTGGGTGTGATTTATAAATTATCTACCAGTTCCGGTGAGATTGCACGGCGTTAAGATGCGCTATTTATATATACAACTGAATTCAGATGTAAAGCGGAGAACAGAGAATCTTGACACTCAATATCTCTCCTACTGCGGTGCTATTTGAAGACAAAATACTATCTCAATTTACTCTAGAAATTATGATACACATAATGCAAACTGTATAACGAGAAAACTTTTTAATTATATACTTTAATAACATGGAGCCGTCGTGGTGCAGTAGTACAGTACAGTGTCTGTAAACACGACAGTTGTGGGATCGATTTCCGCTCAGGGAAATCTTTTTTTTTTTCACTTACTCTGGTAATTAGATAAAACACGGAATTAACTTCCGCCACTCGACAAGCAATATCTCGAAAATAAATCGGAAAGTGGGGAACGGAGTGTGTTAATACTGGGTTTCCATATGATATATGTGGTTTAAAGCTTGAAGATATATAATTTTCTTTATAATAACATATAAAAATACACAAGTAAAATTGAAGTTAAAATAAACGCATCACCATCTTATTTTGAATGCAAACGAAAATTTTAAAGCAAATACCGTATATTTATACGGTAACAGAACCTACTCATGTTGATTACATACAAAAAGAAGACGTAACTGATACTTGGAAAAGCTCTGTAAAAGCTTTGACAATTTATCGACATATTATAAACATCAATGCTTGCAAGTTTTGATACTTAATATGAAATTCTAATTTTTATATGGAAATTGTGATTTTATTGAAATTACGTTATTAGTAATAAATATTTGGATTTTCTTAATTTATAATTATATAGCGTTTTTACGACTTAGATTAATAAAATTAAGCTTAGAT
Organism: Dione juno; assembly: GCA_037127375.1. NCBI lineage: Eukaryota > Metazoa > Arthropoda > Insecta > Lepidoptera > Nymphalidae > Dione > Dione juno. The sequence continues at coordinate 354,176 of JAXRJS010000079.1, read as the reverse complement.
ATGTATTTTAATATGTATTTTTTTCGATTTTGCTGATATGAGATAATTGCATAGTAACGAATTCGATACCCACTCGGTGAATTAATTCCATAAAGGCGGCGTTAAGTTCCGCCACTAAACAAACAATGACTTCTCGATTTATGGCGGAAAGAGGAATACATGTCTCTTGACACTAAGATCTCTCTCGCTATGCTGATATATGCAGGATAAAGCGGAGAATTTTAAGAAATGTGAAATTAAATATTTTATTTATTATTGAAGAATGTATGTTTATTGAAAAATAACACAAGACTAATAATAATCTGATTAAAAAACATAAAAAAAATCTAAAAAAGTATTGGAAGAAAAAAAATTGCTTGAATATGTACATAGCATATGCATGCACATGTATGAATGTATTGTAAGCATATGTACGTATATATGTATGTAACAAATTTCATTCCATTTAAATACGGCTTAATAATGAAGTCCGAATGTAACTGCGGGATCCCGCGACTCATTAGCAACCTTCCATTAGCGACGGAGCGACTTGCAACATTTGGTAGTACCAATTACAAATTTGTAGATACTTGTCTAACTTAGAAATAAATGGCTTATTTGTTGGCTCTTTTCTAAATTTAACGCTTTGTCTATACTAATAATATAAAGCTGACTTTGTTTTCTTGTTTGTTTGTTGTTTGAACGCTCTAATTTTAGGAATTACTGTTTCAAATACATTTTTTTTTGTGTTGAGTAGTCCATAGGCTATATAACATAAGGCTATGTCGAATAAGAGTGAAGCAGTAATAAAAAGTGTTGTGGATCGAAGTCCACGTAAATGAAGTCGCAGGCGGCCGCTAGTCTTGTATATATCAGGATGGGCTGAGATATCCTAGTGTTAAGACATTCCGTTCGCCACGTTTGAATAATTTTAATTTGAATAATTCAAGAAATGAGTATTTAGTGGCGGTACCAACGCCGCGCTTTGTCGTATGAGAGCCGGGAACCGTAATAATGAAAATAATTTTACATACATTGTATTCAAATGTATGTTATATTTGTGTGTCAAATTTCTAATTTTCTATTGATTTGAGACAAACGCGGCGTAGTGTCCGACTACTAAATAGTCAGTGAGTTAGACAAAGGCAAAAACTTGAAAAATAGACAAAGATCCGGATCCGAATCGTATCATATTAGATGAATTTAAATTAAGTCACTACGGGGCAAGCCTTGGAATCAAGTAAAAAGGCAGCATGAAGCAAAAAAGCATGAAGGCAGGCTTGTGTGAAGATGTCAATGACAGTGGACGAGCCGAAAGAGGTATGTAGGGCCCGTAGAGTTTGGAGCTCCGTCATCTCTGGCTACGACGCTAGGTATAAAGCGTCAATGTATATAAATCAATTCAATAAGGACCTAGATCTAGATCTACAATCTAGATTGTGTAATGGTCTAGACTTAAAAATAAAAAAATACACAAAATTATAAAAATATTATAAACTATACATTAATCACGAATACGTTTACGTTAAATTTTATTCAAATCTATTTAGCTGTTTTAGTTAGAATTAACAGTAAAATTATTAAAGTATAGAAACATATAATGGACATCATTATAAAAATATAGATTTAATGAATATATACATACATAGTGGTGCAGTGGCAGGCTGTCGCCTTTGACTAAGAAGTGGGTGTGAAGTTGATCCCCACCCGGGTGAAGCCAATACGAAGAGTGTCGAAATCGGATGGAAAGTAAAAAAAGTGATAGTCTTAACACTAAGTGCGCTAAAAAAGTATTTCACTTTAGTACTAGGTTAGCCCTGCGTGCTATACGCGGGATAAGGCGTGAAGTTGAAAAAACAATATGTCACTAATTCAAACAATATGTCACTAATTCAAACAATATGTCACTAATTCAAACAATATGTCACTGCCACACTAAGGATGAAAAATATTTAAAGAAAATATATATAAAAAAATTATCGCAAAGTTTCATATGTTTTCTTTAAATATTTTTTTTTTTAGCTTCATGTTGTATCTCGCATATAGGCAAGATAGACAGAGGGAATCTAGTGTTAAGACACTCCATTATTCACTTCCCGCCTATAGAGATATTACGTGTGGAGTGGAGCGGAACTAAACGTCGCATTTTGTCTCAATACAAGAGCAAAAAATCTCCTTCAATGGGAATCGAACCTAGTACCATCTGGTTTACAATCAACGTGTATGCCGCCACGACGGTATCAAACAATAATTAATTAATTTTGCCACCACATATAAAAGCCATAATATTTAACATTTCAAAAATAACAACAAGAGATTACTACTGTGTTTACTAGACTTCTATATTATATTTAATCATAATACCTCAAAAGAAATAATTAAACGCGTCCGAGGCAAGTGGAAGAAAGTTATGATTTTAATAAAAATTCTACACGTTCTTAGTAATAATAGTACGCTCTGGTCGGACTGTGTTCTCTCATTCGTTTTGTTAAAACAAACGTATGTTTTAATTAAATTTAGAAAAAAACATACTATTATATTAAAACGTTATTTAGTTATAGCGCAGCGCTTAGTTCTGTATCTCTTTTTCAGTTGGCAAATTGAAAACGGAGTGTCTGGTCACTAGTTATCTTCTATCTACCCATAGACAAAGCAACCAGCTGAAAAATGTATTGTCACAAAAAACTTTCGTTTCATACGAGATAAGCATAGATATTTTGTTGGGTAATGAACCCAACTCAATATCCCACTGTTCCAGTTAGGGTTTCGATTTTCAAAATAATATATGTATATATATATATATCATATATATTATATATATCTATATATATATATATATATATATATATATATCTCTATATATATATATATATATATAATATATATATATCTATATATATATATATAATATATAGATATATATATATATATATATATATATATATAATATATATATATATATATATATATATCTATATATATATATATATATAATATATATATATATATATATATAATATATATATATATATATATATATATATATATATAATATATATAACATTATATATTAAACTAAAGATCTGAATATTAATATTATATGTGACCGCTCTTTCCCTAGCTAACAAAATTTTTGATTCAAATTCAAATTATTTCATTCAAAGTAAGAATACATGATTCATTTTTTAAATTAAACAGTTAATGCGTCAGACCTGAGAAGAACCATCGCAAGAAACTCAGCGGGCCTTTTTTTTTTTTATCATAAATCTACTTGTAAAAATTTAAAATATATTTATATAAAAATCTTCCAAATAAAAATATATATTACATCGTATGTACGAGTATGTCCTAATGGTAGCATAAAAATACATTTTAACCAACTCTCATACCAGTCGTATGAGAATCACTTTGCCACATCAACTCAAATGAGATGAAAATAAACGATAGCGCTTTATTACAACTTGATGTCGCATATTTAAAGATACTTTCACTGTATAAATGGTTTATATTATACTTAGATATAATTATATGTATTTTACTTAATAATTTTTAATGTGTATTCATATTGTTTTTGGGTGTGTTTTTGTAGAGACCGTAGTGCTAAGGCTCTCCGTTCTCCTTTATTGATCCATTTACAAAAATGTCAACCAGGTCTCTTGTTGTCTATACTCGTTATTATATTATATAAAGCAAAGTCGTTTCCCATCAAAAATATTTATTTTTTAAACTATGTAACATATTATAATGCGATTTTTACCAACATACATAGTATATGAAAGATATCAAAGATTTGTGACCTGGCGTCGTATAGAACAAATCATATTTTTTTTTTTGGATAGCTTACAAGAGATGCGTATTCAAATCCCGCTAAGTCAAAATGCTTATACGTTTTCTAACAATATTTTTCTAGGGGAAGAAAGCTCAGAAATTAGAAATTTAAAATAATTTCACTATGAAATTAATTTAAAATGGCTTAAAATATTCCATTAAGTGCCACCGTTATTTGCAAGTGACAAGGCGGTAGGGTTAACTGAAATCCATTTATCGGAAACAAATTACTCCATTGCTATAGTAGATGCGCGGTCAATCGGTGTGGAGGTTACATCAATTGGTATAGTAGTAGTTGAATATGAAATTTTAAGAAGGTGAATATTTTTGGGCGTTGTGAAGCAGCGGTATAGTGTCTGTATGTAAATGCGACGGTTGTATGTTCGAATTCCACTACTTAACAATATTTCAAAACTGGTTGGAAATTATATATGGAGTAAAATATATTTATATACTTTCTTAATTTCTATATAACTTGGTTTTCCCTTAACATTTTCCCTGCCATCGTGCAAACAAGGTAGAGATAACCTTCATATGTCTTTTTTAGGTTTACACTCATCATAGAGCAGAATAGACAGAGAGTTTAGTGTCAAAACAATCCTTTCTCTACTTTGGAGCTTTATAACTTTGGCATTAGCTTCTAGTCCCAAAGACTTTCACATCAGATATACTGGACCTTTGTCTTAATGATTTTTGTTCTACATAAGACATATAGAAAAAGATAGAAGCACACACATACATATACCTGTTTCATGTGCTTAGCCCATAATTTCACTTTGTTGGTATATTTTGTTTTTTGCCCTTCTTTTTGGAATTTCGGGAAATCCCCCGTTAGTGCTCCTCAACACCCGTTCAGATACTCTGTCAATCGCTTGGTAAAGAAGAGTTTTATCTGTCCGATATTGGTACTGGGCATACGGGTACGCGACCCCGGATCCTCGAGCCACCACTGTCATACTCCTTCCCAATCCATGAAAGTGGTGTCCTTACCCCCTCCCCTTTTCTACTAATCTTTTCCCCTCTTATCCTTGGCTTTTCCCACAAAAATGGGTTTTGGAGGTCAGATGGCAATCGCTCCATTAAAAAGCCGCCACCTGCCAAGAAAAAAAATGTTGCTGGGTACTGCTAGGGCGTCGCCGCTAAACGACGCGCAGGCACATCGCCCTACACCTGTGTTAAATGGGCAAGGGCTACCGCGTCAAGTACGGACACGGCTAAAGAAGAAAGTACCCAGAAGGAAACTCCGCTTTGCAACGTGGAATATTAGCTCTCTAACCGGACGATGCAGGGAACTAACAGATGTACTCATGAGGCGTCGGGTCCAGTGTGCTTTCCTTCAGGAAACCCGCTGGAAGGGCAATAAGTCCCGTATCATCGGACAGGGTTACCAGCTCATATACACTGGGTCTGCTTCCGGTAAAACTGGTGTAGCTGTAGTTTTATCTGAAGAGCTACGGAATGGTCTCCTCGAAGTTGACCGACGCAGCGACCGCCTGATGCGGGTGAAGGTACTGGTTGAGGGGGCTATCGCCAACTTAATCAGTGCTTACGCTCCCCAGGCTGGTTGTAGCGGGGCCGAAAAGGTGTCATTCTGGGAGCAATATGAAGACATTCTACTCGCTATACCATCTACCGAGGTGATCATAGTTGGGGGAGACCTTAACGGTCACGTGGGTAAGGCTGCGGATACGTATGAACGTGTCCACGGTGGTTTTGGTCACGGTCGCCGCAATATAGAGGGCGAAAATATCCTAAGAACCTGTATTGCATCTGATCTGGCCATCGTGAATACGTTCTTCCAAAAGAGTCCGCAGCATCTTATTACGTATGCGAGTGGACTCCATTCAACCCAAATAGATTATCTATTGACCAGGCGGTGTCATGTTGGCAAGGTAACTAACTGTAAAGTCATTCCTGGTGAAAGCCTCACGGCCCAACATCGTCTTCTTGTCATGGATTATGTCGTTACCCCGATAAAGAAATTAGCCGAGACGCGTAAGTGTAAGATCAAGTGGTGGTTGCTGAATGGACCGATGCAGACCGACTTTCTGGCAGAGGTTAACAGTCAAAATTTATCAACTAACACCGAAACTGCTTAGGATTCTTCGATCTGCGATCGAGCTCAGTCAGCAATCATTAGGGCTGGTAAACATGTTCTTGGCATTTCTAGGGGAGGACGTATTATGGACAGGGAGACATGGTGGTGGAATGACAAGGTACAAGAGGTGATTCATGGTAAGAAGACTGCATTTAAGGAGTGGCAGCGTTCCAACTCTCCTGAAGACAGACTGGAGTACATAGCAGCGAAACGTGCCAGCAAAAGAGCTGCTAGCCTGTGCCCGCAGTGAAAGTTTATTACCTCTATATGATAAACTTGAAACTGTGGAGGGGCAGAAGCTCATCTACAAATTGGCACGTGCTTGTGATAAAGCGACGCAAGATATCAAATTAGACGTACGAAGTTAGACTACGTACGAAGAAGACTAGGTTGAATGTCTTTGCGTCAGAGATTCCCAGGGCAAGCTGCTTTGTAGTCATGCTTCTGTGAAGGAGAGGTGGAAAAGCTACTTCTTGGAGCTGCTGAATACTCAGCACCCGGGTAGTTTTTCGTCTGAACCACCACCTGGGACTTATTACTCCAATAACCCTTGACGAAACTCGGAATTGTCTTCGACGCATGAAGAATGGCAAGGCGGTGGGACCTGACGATATTCCGATCGAAGCGTGGAAATCGTTGGGCTCTCGTGGTGTGCTCATGCTTACTGATCTTTTTAACCGCATTTTGAACACTGGGACGATGCCACATCAATGGCGGCACAGTTTTATTACCCCTATTTACAAAGGAAGGGGCAGTGTTCAAGATTGCGGTAGTTATAGGGGCATTAAGATTATGAGTCACACCATGAAGCTCTTCGAGCGCGTGATTGCCCTCAGGCTCCGCCGAGAGTGTACTGTCTCTGAGTGTCAATATGGATTTCAGCCAGGATCAGGCACTATGGACGCCAGTTTTGCCCTCAGAATTTTGATGGAGGCACACAGAGAAAAGAGGAGAGCTCTGCATGTGGCATTCTTAAACCTGCAGAAGGCCTTTGACTGTGTGCCACGTCAGTGTATCTGGTGGGCACTGCGATCCAAAGGGATCCCTGAATCCTATGTTGCTATTATCAGAGACATGTACAACGACTCTGTTTCTACAGTTAGGACCGCTGTTGGCGATACCAAACCCTTCCCAATTACAGTAGGGGTTCACCAAGGCTCAGCTCTTAGTCCACTTTTGTTTAATGTAGTGCTAGATACTGTCACGGCTCACATCCAAGGCCAGCCCCCATGGCTGATGATGTATGCCGATGACATAGTACTCATTGACGAGAACCGATTGATGCTGGAGCGTAAAGTGAATGCCTGGAAGGGTGCGCTTGAGAACGGTGGTCTTAAACTGAATGTGTCAAAGACCGAGTACATGGCTTGCGGGAACCCAGACTCGAGCACCATCCACATCGGGCCTGAGCCAGCCGTTAAGTCGGAGAAGTTCAGGTACCTTGGATCCATTATGCACGAGTCCGGAGGCATCGACTACGATGTCCACGCCCGGGTTAGCGCTGCTTGGGCCAAATGGCGGGAGGTCACTGGTGTGGTCTGCGATCGCAGAATACCGCCCAAACTCAAGGGGCTGATATACAAGAGCATGATCCGACCAGTTCTTCTATACGGCAGCGAATGTTGACCAGCATTATCTCGGCACACTCAGGAGCTTCACGGAGATGAAGATGCTGAGGTGGATGTGTGGCGTTACTCGGGCTGACCGCATACGCAACACATTCATTCGAGGTAGTCTTGGGGTCCGTGACGTAGCGGATAAGCTCCAAGAGCGTCGTCTGAGATGGTATGGCCACGTTTTGCGCCGGCCTAAGAACTACGTCGGAAGAAAATGCCTTGATATGTCTGTCCCTAGAGTAAGACCCCCCGGACGCCCAAGGAAGCGATGGCTGGACGTCGTGACGCACGACATGAGAGCCAATGGACTAACCACTGAGGATGCTCAAGACCGTGCAAAGTGGAGTAGACTTAGTAGGAAAGCAGACCCTGGCAATAGGCCGGGATAATGCAAAGTGGAAGATAGATGTGTAGATTTAGCTTTAACAAAATTTGAAAGTGCACTACAAAAAGAAACTTCCTGTGATTTCATTGAATACTGCACCATATAATTTATAAAGTAAACGTTATAGCCCAAAGGTTTAATACTGAAAGAGCAATGCTTTTATTAAAAGACCGTAGATAGGCTTAAATATTTAATATCCACCGGCTACGAACAAAGTCATCAATATATTAACACGTTTAAAATTTCAGTGGAAATCAATACCGATGTTAAAGTCTACCTTTACTTGCCTTATAAATTGAAAATATTTCGTCATTTTGCGGGTTTCAATATGCACGACGATGAAAGCAGGTTCAAAGTTTTTTGTCTTGGATAATTATGATAATTTTTTAATCTATACCTTTACTATATATTGTCATTTTTAATACAATATTAAACGGTCATAGGCATATCTTTAAAATAATGTTTATACGTTTTCTTTTTGAGAATAATTATTAAGCCTGTGAAGGACAAGTTGTATTTTGGAGATACCTATATAGAACCACAATAGTCCAGCAAGACAAAAGTATGATGAACTTGTCCAATAACATATACATTTAAGATATGAATAAATGATTGATGACATTTAAGATCTAGATCAGCTTAACCATAAAGAATATAAAAACGAAAGCTTGGTAAAAAATCTTAGAAATCATACACTCAAAAGTCTACGCGAAATTAGTTACAGATTCCATCTATTTTTCGATAAAGGATTAGACACCATTATGACATAGCAAAACTGTGGGTTTGATAATTATATACATATACTTATTTTCCGAGGACCGTCGTGGCGCAGAGGCGAGAGCGTCTGCCTGTAAACGTGACGGTTTCTAGCTTCGATCCCCACTCGGGGAAAATTAAAGTATTTTCATTTTCCTCGGTATGGCAACAAGGCAAAGCGCAGCGTTAAGTTACACCACTCAACACGCAATGCCAAGAAAGGTGGAAAGCGGGGGACGGAGTGTCTTGACACTAGGTTCCTTTAGCCCTCGGTTCTCTCTGCCTACTCTGCTATGTGCAGGGGGATGCTACGGGATACAGCGTGAAGCTTTAAATGTATTCTCCTGGGTCTGGTAAAGCTCGTTTATAGGTCATCAATATGTAATTTCTAAAAAGGTCAAAAATATGGTATTAGGAGAAATATATCATACCTTAAATATAATCTTTTTCCGATTTCATTACATAGAGTGCAGTTTTTGGTAATACAACTATAGTAGGCGATGTGGGAATGAAATGATTAGCAATCAACTACTCTAGTACCTTAGCTATTTTTTATATTCCAAAGCAAGAGTTAGAGAAGCTTGTAAATAAATTAAATTACTTTTATTTTGCCGAAATAAGGAAAGAGAAATAATTTACCCTAAATGAAGATTGAACCCAAAACCACGTACTTACATTCAGACGCTTTTCCACTTCGCCATATTATGATAATCATTTCCGTACAAAATATCAATCTAAGTCACTCCTCAGAAATACCTTGACTAGATAGATTACCAAGAAAATAATACAAAAGTAGTTTCATTTGTTCTGTCTATTCTGTCCATATCAAATTTGCATTTCTAGATTATACTTGGGAGCGCATCAGAATTTATGCGAGTGAACTGTCCCTGAACCAGAATTAATATCTCCAAGTTATGCTGTGACTCCATTTGTATGAACTTGCATATACATACATATAGAAAATGTATTGCAACAAATCATATATAGGGAACTTAGCTAGGTTTTTCATTAAGTTTACTTTTTGAAAATAGAAAAATCACTTTACAGAGTGATAAATCACCATTTTTTTCCTTTTATCATATATCTTGTATATGAATAATATATTATGTAGACTAGAGATATCTAACCGATGTGATTCAAACTCAAAACCATCGCATTTAATCAAGCTTATACTAAATGCACCACAATAGTGTTTTTATTACATTTTTAATATTAACATTTGTACTGCAGTTAATTTAACTAGCGGTCGTATAATATTAATCTCCTTAATTAGCGATGAACATGAGATACAAACGGCTCTATATGTAATTACATACATTAGGGAATGTAATACGGCCTCCCGATTTAATTAGAACGGATTCCTTCGAACCTTCTCTTCATTTTCTTCCCTTTAGTTATGATGAGAAAGACATGTGAAGCAAGTATCAGTGAGATAGTTAAGGAGAGTCCTCGCTTGACCTTCGAGAATATTATATACTAATTGTGTTGATATTATATACTAATTGTGTTGAAGATACTGGAGAACGGTTACGTAAAAACTATGAGGACCCTCTGAGGGGCGCGTATGAAGAGGTCAATGACAGGTCATTGACGAGGCAAAGAGGCATATGGAGACCGCAGGCTTAAGGAATGAAGCGAAGTGAGAGAATTATGACAAGCGGAACACAACGCTGCGTTTTGTTTTGTCAGATTGGGCCAAAAAAAATATTTGTAATCAATTTATTTCCATTAAGAACACAACCTCACGATCAGTTGCGGAAACAAATTCAAAGTAAATGAGAAAATGAAATAAATAGAAAGCTTGAATGACACGAGTTCTGGTCTGCATACAATTTTGCTAGTAGCGACATGACATTATGAAGTTAAATTATGTTTCGCATGTAAATAATTAATCGAAGTCAATTTTAAAAGGGCTTTTAATATTGAAGCTTTTAAGCTGGTTTAAAATTGACTTCTCCCATTTTTCGATACAACGCAAATAACTAAAGAATTCATGGACCCGATATTGTTGACAGTCGATAAACTTATTAATAATAGATTGATACAATAGCGTTTATTTTCGAATAAGTCTCGAATATTTTTTTATAAAAAATTTTTACGCCCGCTTAATATATGTTCTCACATTTACTCTAATATAATGTTTAGTAGACATTATCAAGAAAAATAATAAAAAATATATATAAATGTAAATTATAATTTTATCTGGGCGGAAAGTGCTCGCACGCGGTAACCACTTTTTCCAATGTAAATCTTGATCCCGCGAGAATTCACGTTTTAGCCCGCATATAGCAGGATAGGTTAGACAACAAGAGTGTCAAGACAGTCTGTTAAATTTAACAACTACAGTATACAGAATTAGTTAATAGATTAAAAAAAAACATATATTTTTCTTTATTTTCTATAAATTAAGTATCTTTTCTAAATGCGGAAGCAATTCGAGCTTGCTTTTTAAATACAACCATCAATACAAAATTTCAATAAAAAATGTCCAATATGTGCCTATTATGGGCACAGAATGGACAATTTATATTTACTTATAGTAGTATATTCTACATATAGAGGTACACACTAACATAACTACTCACATCAAGATATCGTCTAGATCTTGTATTTTAATTTTAATTACAAATTTTTAATTATAACGCAGATGAAAATGAAACATTAATTATGAACAATACTCCGGGCAATTGTTTCGACGTACGCCTTTGTTTCCAATTAAATCATATAATATCAGCTATCTGTTATAGCTCTTTTTAGTGGTTTTAATGAGATATCCTGTATATACACTAGCTTATACCACTGGCTTCGCTTCCCTGATCAAATGGAATAGATCGTATACGTAACACACACACACATATATATATATATATATATATATATATATATATATATATATATATATATATATATATATATATATATATATATATATATATATATATATATATATAAACTTAACTCAATAAATAAACTTAATAAATAAACTTAACTTATCATAAAACCAATATGAATTTGAAACCAATATGAAGCCAAAAATTTCTATAATATAAATTAATATAATATATATGCATATCAATTTGAACGAATAGCTCCTTAGATAAGTGCGCTCAACCAAACAAATGTTTTCACTTATTAATATTAATAAAAAATCTATCATTTGGATAAAAATTCATTAAGCATCTCATATCTTCCCAGGAGATTTCTCAAAGAATATAAAAAGATCTTATCAAGTGGAATCATTATTCTTGCTTAACATCTATTTTTTTTTAAATAAACAACATGGCTTTTACTTAACTTTTATAGTAAAATTTCAAAAAAAATCATTTAATAAAACAAATATAGAGAAAACCCGTTCCATAATACAAAATACATACATAGCGACCATATTTTTTAACCTCATATCAGTGTCGTTACAGACCGGGCGCTACCTGTCGTAACGCCACAAACATTCGTCGCTTCATTAAATGAAATTCCCAGCTTGAATTTTAAAGTTAAATATAAGGTCTTATAGTGTAAAGGGAATAGTATTTTTTTAATTTATTTTTCTCTTTTTAATATATAGCCGGAGAGATTCTAGAGACATATTTCACTCTACGCGTTGACCAGTATGCCATTTTGAAAATAATTTCAATTTAAACCTACTAGACCTTATATGGGGACTCCCAATCAAGAGAATAAGTGATTGTCATTCTCCCGCTCTGTTATCAATATCAAAATCAAAATATTCTTCATTCAAATAGGCTATTATAAGCACTTTCGAATCGTCAATTAACATAAGTGTCAGTATTGTCAGTCCCACTAGAAGCTACCACCAGCTCGGAGGGCAGTTCTGCTGAGAAGAGCCGGCGAGATACTCAACAGTTGCTCTTTTTAACGTTAATTTACAATATATTTATAACTGTGGTTTGCCTCCCGCATGAGCATCAACAGTACTTAAATCCTTATAATATTCTTCGAGTGAATAATATACTTTCCCTAATAATATATTTTTAATCTTGACTTTAAATGGTTCGAAGGGTAAGTCTGTAAGTATGTTAGAACTAGTGGTTATTGCGGTGTTGAGTTCTGCCACAGAATATTAGAAATAGTAACAATAAATTTAACCAAATGGGAACCGAACCCACAGCTAACGTGTTTACATTCAAATCCATTAAAGAATTAGTTTTTATACATTATTCATGATATAATAAATATGAATTAGTTTTTATACATTATTCATGATATAATATATATATTAAATGCAATTAAATCCACACTAAAGCTCATGTAGAAATACTGAGCTTACTTATAATTTAGATAGTTACTACAGGCGTCGTTGCAGGAAATTAACATTTGAGTTGACCTGATTTTGCAGCATGCTGAATTTAAAATATATTTTATTGGAGTATAATTTTTTTTCAATAATATATATATGAAAAACGTTATCGTGGTACAGCTTTACTTTTACCTGTAACAGAAGCTTGGTTATGCAAAGCTCGGCGTTGAGTTCCGCTACTTAATATACTTGGAATTCGAGCTAAGTTGTAAACTGAGTATCTAGACATCTTTATCAAATGATTCTCATTGCAGAAAAATTAAAAATTAAATTTAAAAAGTTATTGTGACTTCAAGTTTCAGGAATTTTCTTTTTTACAAATAAAGATTTACTTAGCCTCTTCAAACTAAATGTTATCTAAGAATAAATGGAAAATGAGTGACATATCACTCTGTCAACATCGAAAAAAAAAAAAAAATATATATATATATATATATATATATATATATATATACAACCCTTAAAACATACCCTTCGAAGCAAAATCGTTGTTATTTACTTATATTCTAATTCTCACAATAAATAATACTGTTTTTAAGAGTAATAAGTGAAATTATAAAATTAATGTATTGATTTTAAAAATGTCAAACACCTATATTTATACATATTGTGCTATCACATTGGGTTCAAGTCTTATCCCTAGCGGGGTAGCCAGAAGGAAAGGAACGTCCAGCACTAAGGTTTCTACATACCTCTTTCGCCTCTTCCACTGTTATCAACCTCTTCATACTTAATGCTCTCCATGATATTATATTCTTGAAGGTCAACTGAGATCTCCCTAGACCTCTCTCCCCACGAACTTTTACGTAATAATGACAACTAATTTTTGATATATTTTTTATATATAGATTCTCAGAATAAGCGTTTATTAATAGTATTAGCTTTTATTATAATTAATATTTTATTTATTGCTTTTATTAATACTAACTTTTAGTAATTGACATTTTGAATTAGATCGCTTTATTCTATGTTCATATGAAGTCAACTATAGCTCAATAATTGACTTGTATAGATATTATATTAAATCTAACATGTTCCACTTTACTGATTGCTTTGTCCTTTTAATTACAATTCCATAATAACAATAGTGTATAAAAATTTAATTTAAAAAGTATAATGTTTTCGATATATAATTAGTATGCGATTTTGCCTATTTATCGTTCGAATATAGAAAATGGCGTCTGTGTATAAGTGCATTTCAATGTCAATAGAATAATTATTTTTACAATAAATGGGATCGATGGTACAACATCTGACTCCCAAATACGACGGTCACAAGTTCGATTCTTGGTTGATCAAATTTTTCGGGAAAAGGAATTGCTTGCCTGTCAGATATAGTGCGGAGTTCAGTTACGTTTTTGGACGGAAAAGAAGGACCAGAGTGTCTTACTAAGTTCTCTCTCTGCTCATTCAGCTGTGTTAAATATAAATCGTACACCTAATATAAAAAAATACGGTTAATCTTGGATAAATGGATTAAGCGGTAAAGAAAATAGTGACATAACACTAAATCACAAGAATAGCAAAACAACATTGTACATTCTGAAGTAATTATAAAATCTGCATCTGCCGTTTTTCAGAAACTTTCCACATTTTCATATATCCTCAGACAACGGTGGAGCTTGATAACGCTTGCCCTTAGGGAAATAAGCACATCTTCATAGTTTGCCCCACAATGCCGCAAAAGGGATTATTATCAGTACTAATTAAATTCTTAAGCTCGATTGGAATTAATATGGGCATATTACTGTCTTCAATGGGTGTAGGTTCGGTTTTTTTTTATTTCATCATTATACACGACAGACACATACTCTGTACCTTTTGGATTTTTTTTTTAATCATTTTTGCATTTTTTATCATTTTTTAATTTTTTTTATCATTTTTTTATTTTTATTATATTTTTTTTTTGCAATAATATTACTAGAATTTACCAGGTAATCAATATTTTCTTTACAAATTTAAGTAGATACGTTTTGTAAATTAATTAAATTATTATACAAACTGGATTATGCATTTGCATTACCAATATGCGATCATTTCAATATGAATGGAATTCTGCAAACTTCTAGTACAAACTACTACAGTTTGTGCAAATGCGTGGAATGAAGTGGCAGAAAATACATAGTTAAAAGCTCTTAGATGCCTCTGTGGGTTATTGATCTATGTCATTGCATATATTTTGCAAGTATTTGGTACAGGTTCAAATATAAAGAAAGTTGTAAAAGTAACAAGATAGCGCGGCGTTGAGTTCCGCTACCAACACGTGACGTCTGAAACCGCGGAAGACGGAAAACGGAGTGTCTTAACACTAAGTATCCTCTGCTTATCTGCTGTTTGCGGGTTAATCCCATTAATGATGTAAACATAGAATAATTAAAAACATATGACAATTGTTCTACTTGTAAATATAATGCACACAAACATAATATATATTTAGTTACTGCTTTCAAATTAATGATATTCCACATATAGAATGGAAAAAAGACATCCAGGTCTTAGCTTTTCACACTGCTTGTTCGGCGAAACTGAATTGCACATTTTGTCCAACCAGAGAACCGTCTCTACAAGTATACTTATATTTCCATGCATTATTGAATGCAATAAATACATATATTTTATATAGCCAATTATAAAATATGTAGATGTAAAGAATGTGATGAAGAATAGGTGCTAAGGTTAATGTGGAAATAATTAGTTCAACATTTTCTGCCTCAATAAGAAATTGATATTTTGAATGGCTGAAGCTAACACTGTCCTTCATTTAATGATAAACTATATTACTTAATCAATTATGTGATGAAAATAAAAAAAAATCCTCAAAAGCACGCAAGAAGACCCCACAAAAGCTGCCACACGGAAATCGGATATGTACCTATATCTATACTAAGACTGTTCCCACATGAACGTTTCCTCCAACTTTGAAGCTCACATTTCGGAAACCGAGCTTTTAATGACAAAGTGGTAAATAACAGCCTCTTAAAGCTTTGTAACGATCATATGAGAGGGTTCGTGAAACAAATTCATCCCCTTTAGTAAGTATTTAGTGAAAGAGAGGTAAGTTACTTATAAATTTTATAGACAATTTTTGAGAGGAAAAATTTTGTCTCTGTTAAACGTAGGTCTTAGTCAATATTTTGTAATCTTATATATAGTCGTCCAAATAATAGGAAACGCTGCTTATGATTTAAAAAAATACTCTTCTCCTGCAGCTGACTTTCCTTTAAAATAAAACAATATATGTCTAGCAATAGTGTGACGTTGAGTTCGGCCACTGTATAAAATAATCCTATCGAGAAATATCTAGATAGGTTCTCTCTATGTACAGAAATTTAATAGTCTAACTAAGAATATATGTTTTAAATGTTTATGCATATTTTTTTATTTTTAGGGTTCCGTAGCCAATCTGCCCCTCTGTTTTTATGTCTGTCTGTTCGTATGTCACAGACACTTTTTTCCAAAACTATAAGAACTATACTGTTGGAACTTGGTAATTAGATGTATTCTATGAACATGTGAAATTTTTAAATTGTTTTTCATAACTGATTTTATTTGTACAACAGACACTTCCAAAGTGGTAAAATATGTGTTAAAATAAAAAAAAATATTTAATGTACATTACACTGTAAATTTCCTCTAAAAATTGGTTGAAGGAGATCTAGGAAGTAGTATTTTTTTTTAATATGTCCTGTCAAAATGTAGGCCATCGTTATTAAAATATCGATGAAAGTTGTAACGAACTACAAGAACTTTTATATTATGTTACTTGCTGCTACGGAACCCTTTATGGGCGAGTCTGACTCGCATTCGTTTTATTTTTTATAAACTAGTAAAAAAGGGAAATTTTGTATTACAAAGTGGAAATAGTAGCCATATTTGTTAAGTCTATTTTTTTTTTTTTTATTACGCTGGGAAATGCGTCTATGCAGATGTACTGTGGGACTCACCGGTAAGTCCGATCCTACCCACTAAAACCCAGCGGAAACCCTCTCCATCTATATAAGACGTCGCAGGATCGCTTGCGCATGCAACTACGACGCCTCGATGGAAGGCCCGCCTATCGCAGGCCACCGTCACTTTTAGGGTTCTCTAGGGCACCCACAGCCTTGATGACTTGCAGAAGGGCCAGAATGCTCCTCCTACAGGCGTTCCTTTAAGGTTGGAGTAGCGCATAACGCATTCTCCTGCTTCCTAGTCTACGGCGGCGAAATGGGTCTGCATTTATGCGGGATTCGCGCACTCGCTCCGCGGTCTCTTTTAGTGAGATGACTGCCTCACAGAAAGAGACCATTGCAGACCAGTTCCCCTTACTATCCAGCATGGCCCTTACTACACTGGATAAAGAAAGATCTTGACCCACCACAACCATCAAGGCATGGCGCTGTGGGGCCCAAGCGGGGCATTCAGCCAGAGTATGATGTGCCGAGTCGACGGAAGCATCACACTCATGGCAAACCGGTGACATTTCCCGACGCGCAATCTGGTGCAAGTATTTGCCGAAGCAACCATGCCCCGTCAGTACCTGCACCAGCCTGAACGTCAGGATTCCATATTCCCTGTTTACCCAGCGCTCTAGGTAGGGACGGATTGCCTCCACTGTCGCTAGGCCTGCCACCGGGGATCCAAGGTCCTCCCTCCATCGCCGGATCAGGGCTTCATCTGCTCTCCTCCTGATCCGCGCAATATCCTCCAGCGATGGTCGTACGCCTCGTGACCGTTCGCTCGCACGTAAAGCGTGTACTCTAGCAAGCACTTCCGCCTGTAATTCCCACGGTGGATCGCCCGCCAATAGAGTTGCCGCTGTCCAGGACACTGTACGGTACCCCCGAATTGCTCTCACTGCTATGACCCGTTGTGCTTCCCGCAAATGAGCCCTGTTGCGAGCAGTGAGAGAATCCACCCACACGGGGTTAAGTCTAATCTAACTTCTTTTCATAACTATTTTGTTATAGCTTGTTCTAGGAGCATCCAGTTCCCCTAATAAATGGTTTAGGACACTTTATAAATCGTCCATATCTATAAAGCTCGGTTTTACTCTGATATAATAAATTTGCTATACAAATGCTTTTATGTAATCACTACAATTGACCATTAATGAAATTTGAATTAAAATTTGTCGTATGAAATATTTAGAAACCATGATATTTGGCATGTCAGGACTTCTTGAGAAGTATTAGGGAGCACTAAAGAAATTATTTCCCAATAATCTAACGCGAACGAGAAGAAGAAGTTTGAAAGCTCTTGCATAAAAACTTGTAGATATAGCTTGTATATATGTATTATATATAAAATAAGTAAATAAATTACCTCATTCTAACTTAATTTATAAAACAAACGCATTATGAAATTGATGTTAGGTGAAAATACAAGTATCAGGAACATTTATTAATTAAAAGGTAATGTAAGGAAACCATACCTACATACATACATACATACATACATACACACATACCTACATACATACATACATACATACACACATACATACATACATACATACATACATACACACATACATACATACAGTATCGTCGCTGCTAGGAAAGACCGTTTTAATTTTTAAGAAAACCTACCCTCGGTAATGAACTCGTGGCGAAATAATAATTGATGTTATTAGGCCGACCTATTTTAATGAAGGTTTTGTAGATTATACGGATTCTTGGTCGCTGTTTAAGCGGAAATGTGTATAAATATTGTGTATTATTCTTATGGATAATTATATATGTGAAATGGTAATATTACGGTCAAGCGTGATTCGAATCTGTGCATCCGCATTTACCGTGCCTATTGATTGTAGCTCAGCGGCAGAAAAGAAACGAGCATAAGTTAAAAAGTTGATAAACTCATATTTGTTTGTGATGGCTTTTTCTAAGATATACCTAAGTAGGTATATCTTAAAAAAAGCTATCACAAACATACATATATATATATATAATATATATATATATATATATATCTATATATATATAATATAGATATATATATATATATATATTATATATATATATATATATCTAATATTATATATATATATATATATAAATATAGTAGTAAGTATTTGTCATCCATCCATGCTATTAACTTCTTCCAAGGTTTTCTAAATTACAATGAAACAAAATATATTATTTTCATATTTTTATAATACTTATTAGTAGGCTAGAAGGAATATAATGTGCTCAATGAATTGTACCGAAAACTAGAAATTTGGCAAAGCCGGCGGCCACCTTCTTTTGAAAAAAAATTCGAGTTTAATGTATTTAAAATTAAAAAGTATTTTTTTTGTATTATATATCATGTCCAAGATGTACATAATATATCTATATAGCTATTTATATTGATATAATATAAAGTATATTTATATAAATATAATAATTAAAAAATATATTCATTACATTTTTAAATTAATTTATATGAAGAATTTCACATTTATTATTGTTTAAATTTAAATTTACTGCTGCAAATCTAAAATTAATGAGCCCAATTTCAGCTTGAATATTATTTATTTCTTCTTTTTAAACAAACTTCTAAGAACAGAAGCTCAAATAAACTCACACCGATACGAATACCATTGACAAAGAGTAGCGGCCGGTTGTTCGCGTAATACATAGACCGCTCGTATGTTGTTAACGATTTTTGTATGTAATAATATTTAAAATTTTATGGTAAAAAAAGTATTAAAACTCGCAAAGGCGGAAAGCGGGGAACGGAGTGTCTTAACTTAACTAAGTTCCTCCTATAAAAATTTGAACGCATCATTCTTCAGAGAACTTTCCATAAGGTGCGGTTTAAAATCCCGCTGCGTTAAATTTTATTAAAAATTTTATGTTTTCTTTAAGTATTTTTTTCTATTTTTAGCGTGGATTAACACTAAAATGTGTTCGCTAAAAAAAAACTTACTTAGAAATATAGTGATTTATCACTACACCAAAACAAAAAAATCACTCACATTAGACACGTTTAACAAAAGCATCATTAAAACTACAAACTCAAGTGAGAGGAGATAGTGTTGTAAATACAATAATGTTTAAAAAGTTGTACTGTTCGGTTGAAACTACGTGGATATTTTATTCCAGTACGACTGCGAGTCGATTTACAACGTGTTTAAAGTAGAAATGTTTATTAAAAAACGTTTACATAACAGATATTGCGGAGCGGTTCTGGTGAGCGACGGTCTTTAATGAATAATGTTCCAACGATAATATTATGTAACGTTTATTTTCAAAACGCAGTGGTAGTAGGTTTAAATCAAGATTATTTATATTAACATTTTATGTCAATATTTGATTAAATACGGGGTTGAGTTCCATCATCAAGCATGTAATGGCTCTACATTAACATGAAATATATAGCATTTTGTATAAAAAGCTATATGTTTCTAATAGAGTGTCTGGCGCTCAATCAATGAACATTCAATCGCCTTTTTAAGCTATTCTTTAAAAAAAAGACAGATTAAAACAGAATACCAGGGGCCGCCGGCGACTTCGTTCGCGTAGAATTTAATTCACAATCATAGCGTTATGTTATATAGCCTACAGCTTTTCTCAATAAATGGACAATATAACACAAAAATAATTTTACAATTCGCATCAGTAGTTCCTGATATTAGCGCGTTCAAACAAACAAACAAACTCTTCAGCTTCATACTATTAGTATAAATTTAAATTTCAATGATGAATTTGACGGTACAGTTTTTTTTCCCCCAAATGGGTATCAAACCTTATAGTACATTAAGTGTAGAGGTCTACCTCTAATATCCGTAATAAAAAATTACAGGTAACTTTTTCTGTACCATTAGTGCTTTCTACCACATTTGTTGTAAATTCATTCCTCAGGGTTTCGCTCTTGAATAAATAGTCGATGAAAGGTATTGTTTTTTGTTAATATATATAATATTATATCAACATGATTAATTATCAAATTATAATATTAGTATATTAAAAGGTAATTTATTTTATTTCGGGAAGTCTATTCTTAGTCCGTCCCCAAGGACCCAACGTGTCAGGTTTCCACCTGCGTAATTTCGGATGTCACCTGCTAGTCACTTATCTATAACTTGTTTATTTATATATATATATATATATATATATATATATATATATATATATATATATATATATATATATATATATATATATATATATATATATATATATATATAAAGTGAAATATTAATCAATATGATAAATATGAAGCCAAACAACTTAATATTCCTTATGATCTCATACGCAATGACTGCAAAAAATTGAAACGAAAAAAAATTTACATAAAATATGATCTTTAAAAGGAACTACCAATCTTCGCATTCAAATAAAAAGTGATAGTACAAAGACGGTGGTGCCCACGAATTACTGTCGACAAAGGATTTGCTGTCGGCTATTTGCTCCATTACCCTGATAGTGCGGGCTCAGTAGGGTGTATATGATAGAGATATATTAGGAAACCTCTTTTATCTATTCTACGCTATGCTACATTGAATTTATTTATTTTAAATAATATTATTGTATTTGGGACTGTAGTATGTATACTGGCATAACATCTGATTGTATGTTTCCCGGATGGGAGTTCGATTCCTATTTGGGGGAATAATTTGATTAATTTATTAGGTATGTCAGTCTTTCTGTCTATTTGTCTGATTTTTAACGTAACGTATTTTTAAAAATCTGATCTATAACAAATAAAGAAATGGTGTTTTAACAAAACATGTTAAGTGTGAAAGGCATTATACTTAAAAAAAATCATTGAAGACCCTGAATTGTAAACGATATTGAAAGTGGAGATCACTATTATCTATCTGTAAACACTTAAGAACATAGAACCAAAAATAAATTAGTACTAGAAGTCTAAATTAATCTATATATATACCAACAAGTAATATGGCCACATCTAGCTAATAAGATGTGAATGATATACTTGTTCGAGTCACCCTACCCTTATAGAACGTCAGTCACCGTTTATCGCAACGCCGCGAGTCAAACTGTGCCTTTGTTCACATTTCAAGGGCCATCCAGATAAATCTACTATAATGTCTACCCTTATTTATAACGAATGTCGATATACAATTCGGTAGCTTGACATTTCCTTGACATTGGCTTGATTTACTTAGCTTAGTGGTGGTGGTTGCTTAGTAGATGATTCATATTCAATTTAAATGATTGTCTATTTCAATAATACATGTGATTTTCCTCCTCATCATCAGCCTGTCCTTTTCCACTACTGGACAGGACTCTCCAATGGCACGCGACTAGGCGCTGCGCATCCAACTACTCCCAGCTATTTTGGGTATGGCATCACTCCACTTAGCTGGAAGACGACCCATACTACGCTTGCCGAATCACGGTCTCCACTCCAGATCACGTTTACCCCAGCAGTCGTCAGTTCTGCGACAGTTGTGACTTTGTCACTTTGGGCTATGTATGTATATGGACGCTCTCAATACAGACCTTTCTTTTTACGCTTGCGGTATCGGTGATGAAAATACTTGACAAAGCTGCCTATGTGCTGCCCAACCCAGTCATATTCTTCTGCGACCCTCCACTTCAAAATTGCTTCGACCTAATTGCACAGTTTGGCCAAGGTAGACATATTCCCGAATAACTTCCAGACGTCCAAGTCAAGTGCAATCGGTTCCAGTATGTCATACCGGAACATGTCAATGTTTATTGAACATTATCTTGGTTTGATCCAAGTTTATACATCGTCCGATGCGAGCAGAAGATTCAGCAAAGCTACTATCACATGTATTGCAGGTCTTGCATCGATTGATTGATTTTTTTGTCTTGTTAGAAAAAGAACAGCGTTTACTTCCGTCATTTATAGCTGATTGAGAAAACGGAATAATTTATTAGTAGGTTAGTCAACTTTGCAAGAAAGCACTTAAATGATGTGAGATAATGATCATTATGTTAAACGATGTTCACTATTCTAAAAAATCCTTTAATTTACCTACTTAACCAATGTTCTTACATACAGTTTTATATTGGGATCAAATGATTTCAAAGATTACAGATACAAAATTAAAGATCTCCCTGAGGTCGTATGTATGTGCCTGCCTTGTCGTTTTCGTTGTCAACACTCAACACCCAATGTCTCGAAACTTGGGAGGAAAATGTGTAACTGCGTGTCTTAACAGGTAACGTACTTCATATGAGATACAGGGTTAAGCTAAAGATTTGAACCCGCGCCTCACTCTGACCACTAAGTCATATTAAGTTCTAATAAAGTTATGTTGATATTCTTAAAAGCTTTTTATAACTTATTCATGTTTGTAGCATCTCTGTTGATTGATTGATAATTTTGGTAAATTTCCACTGCCAAGAGATTATTACTGAGATTAATTATTAATTAATTATTTGAAAGAGATAATAATATTTATTAAAAAAAATTAAAAATCTTTGACAAAATAAAAAATATATATTTAAAAAGGCCTTGAAACTCTAAAGTAGTCGGCATCCTTAACTATGATATATAGAAAACTGATGATGAACACAAACAATACGTAAAACAATATAAAAGTGAATACTGCTAATATTTATTGACGGTTTGTGGGTTCGATTCCCACGCTAGGAGAATAAATTATTTTAATTTTCATCGCTCTGGTAACAAAACAAACCGCGGCGTTAAGTTCAGCCATTCAACACGCAACATCTTCATAGGTCTAAAACATTGCTCCCGCCATTTTTCCTTTCCTATTTTAAAAATTATATAACAAAAAAATGGTATCTTACAAAGTATTTTCCATAACTTTCCACTACTTCTCCCTATCTTTCAGGCAACATATGAATCCTGTGTCGAAAAAATTCTTCATCTTTTCTAAAGATCCTAGAATCGATCTATTCTCTCACTTTTTGAAAAGAATCGAAGTGCTGGCCCACCAGGCCGTGTGCCATCGACCTAAATAGATGGTAGTCAGACGGAGCAACGTCTGGAGAGTACGGCGGGTGAGGTAGAATTTCTCATTTAATTGTTTCGAGGTACGTCTTGACTTGACTACGCCACATGAGGTCGAGCATTATCGTGCTGTAAAATTACTGTTTCATGTCTTTCAGCATATTGCGGCCGTTTTTCTTTTAATTCCCGAACACGTTTTATAAAGTACACCAGTAATTGTTTCAGAACTACAACCACTACTAGTTACTAGCTACTAGAGCCATCTTTTGCAAAACGGCGGGGGCAAAGTTGTAGACCTAATTGAATGGCGGAAATCGGCTACCAGAATGTCTTAACACTAAGTTCCCTCTGCCTATTCTGCTGTAAATGGAATACAGAATGAAATTTAAAAAAAATATTGACAAAAATATTTGTCTTTTACGGACACTGAACCCACGACCGTTTCTTTAACAGCGTAGGTACTTAAAGTGTATTTTAAAACCAGGATGCCAGTTATAAGATACAAAATAATATAAAAAAGAACAAAATAAAAAAGTCCGGTCGAGTTTCTTTTACTAGTTCGTCTTACGACTGAGGTATTGTCAAAACGAAGGCAGATTCCCAACTTTCAAGTAAATAAGTTTGCGCTTTTATACCGAATTGAAAATTTTCCGTTGTTTAACTACGTTGAAAAATGTATAGCGACATCGAAGCTCTAGGTATTTTCTTACTATACTTGTAAAAGTATACTAAGTACCTAATAGTATATTTTATATATATATATATATTCATTGTTCAGCTTTAGAACTGAAAGTCTTAAAAATTGCGAGAAATATAACAATATTTTTCTATATATTAGTGAAAATCTTATTACATAATTTGAAACAAATCGGCATAAAGTTACTATGATTTATAATATACTAGCGACCCCCATTGTACATGGTCGTACTTACTCTAATTTTTTTTTCCAAAATCACAGAAGCCTAAGTTACTCCTTATTACATCAACTGTCGTCAGTGAAAAGCTCATCAAAATCAGTCAAGCCGTTTCAGAGAACAAACAAATAGACAGACAAAAACAATTAAAAATGTTATACGTTATGTTTTATATGTTAATATGTACTATATATGTATATTCATATGCATGTAGTAAAAAGCGGTTATTTTAATATTACAAACAGACACTCCAATTTTATTTATAGGAAGTATAGATAAAGACATATTTTTTTTTGTCTTAACAATTCTAAAATATAGGAGTCCCATTTTACATTGAAAACTTAATCTCAAGAATCTCATTAAACTGTTTTTATTTCCAGCCAGTCGTAGTTTTAAGTTTGTATTTTTTTAAAAAAAAAAATGCAAATTCTTAGTTTACACGACACTCGAGACGGTGTTGTCGAATATTTATGGGCACGGATTGAAACTGGAATATCGCACAGAAGCACTTCGAGATTGTTTAAAATTTCAAAAAAAAGATCCCAAAATTTTATTAAGCTATACTTTAATTTTTGAATTAAATCGTTATATTATTGAGATTATAGAAAAAAATGAGAGCCATGTTCCGTACAGCTTCTGATGTAAGCGCGACAGTTGTGGGTTCGATTCTCCAACGCGGTTAATTTTCATTTTCTTCGCTGAAGTAACAATACAAAACGTGGGGTTGGGTTTCCAGCACTGAAAAAACAACATTGCGCATGGCGGAAGTCGGGAGACGAAATGACTTAACACTGTGTTACTTATGTCTACTCTAGTATGTGCGAGATATATATATATATATATATATATATATATATATATATATATATATATATATATATATATATATATATATATATAATATATATATATATATATATATATATATATATATATATATATATATATATATATATATATATATATATATATATATATATATATATATATATATATAAACTAAGCGTGAGGCTTTGTTACGCTTCAAAATCTCCAATATATTTAAAAAAGCTGACAATGGAAAACTCTTGGCCAATTGAGGACAAAATAAAAGTATAGTAGTTTGGTTCGCGTTTTCACCTGTTTAGAATACTCTAATATAATATGTATATATTATACATATATAAATATATATATATATATATATATATATATATACACATACATTTTTCTCTTGCGTTCTGTCTATTAGTGTAAGTTACGCATAATAATCGTAATCTGTTGTGATATAGATTAAAATATAAAATATTTCAAAGTAATTCAAAATGATTAAAAACTGAAACAGCATCATCTACCATCAAATGATTTTCTTAGTAATGAAAATCTTTGAGCAAATGGAAGAAAGTCTTTACAAATATATTTTCTAAGAGTACAGAAATTATTCAAATAATTAGGGCGAATAATAACTTATTACGTAATACGAAGGCTGTGAATTCGATTCCCAGTTAAGGTAATATTAATAAAAATAACATGAGTGCTATATACATACATATTTTGTAAGTTAGTTCGTAATTTAAGACTATTTGTTGGCTACAATAACTTAAGGAGACGACTCTTTGGATTCGATTGGGTTCGATTCCCACTTAGGGGAGTAATATATTTTAATTTATTAGCACTGGTAAGACAAAACACGGTGTTAAGTACTGCAATTAAAAGCGTAATATCTCAAAAATTTGGTGAACGTAGGGGACCTAACGCTTTAACACCAGCTTCTCCCTCTAATACTATGTGGCATTCACCTAAAAATAAAGTTAAAAAAAATCGAACCCATAACCTCCGTAGTGCAATCCTTCACAAATCATAAGAACTTATTCCCAATGCATTATTCAGTCTAGACGTGAAATTCGATAACGTTCCCGGAATACATATTTATGAGATATTCGGAAATGGAAACTATCCACTAATTTCCGTTTTCATTTTTTTTTCTCTTCAAAATATTTTCCGTGTTTTTTTTTTATAGTCTGCATCACTTTACATAGTTTATATTTTGTTTTTAATTCATGTATTTTTGTTGTAGCTTAAACTTAAGATCGCGTCCCAGCGCATGGGTCTAGTTATTAACAATAGCAAAACAAAATACCTGGAAACACTCAAATCTACATCGACAGAACCCATCGTCATAGGGCAGTCGAAATTTGAAAATTGTGAAAATTTTATTTACTTAGGATCAATGGTTACCAGCAACAATGATCCGAGCACTGAAATTAGCAAACGGATTATTCTGGCCAATAGATGTTACTTTGGACTAATCAAGCACATGGGATCTCGCTTTCTGCGCAAGAGCGCTAATCTCATACTTTACAAGGCCTTAATACGCCCGGTTTTGTCGCATGGCTCGGAAACATGGGTGCTAAGTAAAAAAGATGTAAACGCCCCGTTCATTTTTGAACGAGAGATTCTGAGGCGAATATTCGGAACCGTGTATGAAGATGGCGAATGGCGGAAACTTTATAACCATCAAATTACAACTTGTTTTCTGACTTACTTACATGATATAGTTCATTAAAACAAACAGAATGTACTGGCTTGGTCACATGCAACTCATGGAAAGCAGCAGAGTACCGAAGCGAATGCTCAACTCCATTCCAGCTAGCAGGCGTAGAATTGGAAAACCCAAACACAAATGGTTAGATGGAGTAACCAAAGACCTTAAGACCTTTGGAACATAGCAGTTTTGGAGGCTCGGGCCCATAAAGAGCTGTATAGCCAGTGATGATAATGATGATATTTGTTGTAGAAGTCCGCCGTGGCGCAGCGCCACAGCGTCTGTAAGCGCGACAGTTCAATGTTCGCGGGTTCAATTTCCTCTTGGGGGATTGAATTATTTTCAACACTAGGTTAATTTGCCTACCATGATGTACAGCGATATAGCGAGATATCAGAAGCTAAAGAAAAAAATGTCATATGAAAAATTTTTTTAAGCGTTCTTACCTAAAAAGAAAAACAGGACCCTATCACTCAGCCTTTGCTGTCTGTATGTCCCAATGTCCGTTTGTGTGTCCGTCTATTACCAGGCTAAGATACATAAACCCTGATAGCTAGAGGGTGAAATTTTCACAAATTATCCGTTGCCGCTATAACAACATTTATTTTTATAACAATTTACAATCATGAAACAGGCACGGAACGCTTAGTGCGCGAGTACTGCTCGCACTTAACTGATATTTATATGTTTTGGATGATGGTACTCATACTCAACTAGAACTCAATTAAGTCATGAATTACTACTCAGAGATCCGATAATTACACTAGAAGAATCAAAAAGTTACATTTGGACGAGATACTTCCGCACAACGTCTTCAAATATACACAATACGCGGAACCAAGCGTATAAGAACATAGTTCTCCCTACCTAACCCTAAAAAAAGGAGATACGTGATAATAAAGAAAAATTATAACACAATAACTATAATTACGTTCCGCCGCAATCCAAGTAACAATCAAGTTTCAGAATATTTAATTATCCACTTACATAACAACTGCGAACGAAACTTCACAGCGTAATTGAATGAGCGAGTCAGGGCTGGCAGTAATATACTGCTTATTATGAGAAGGCAACAAAAGTTTATATTTAGCTTTCATATTGAGCTTGAGACCAGACGTGGAGGATGTCTGTCTGTAGATGCTGTCAGTACCTAGGTTCAATTTTCACTAGAAATAATATTTAAATTAATTTAATTCACCGCGCCGCGCTGGTAAAATGAAACGCGGCGTTAGGTTACGTCATAGATATTGAAGAATAAAGAACTACGACATATTTTGTTTTGGGCTTAGAAAGTATATATATATATATATATATATATATATATATATATATATATATATATATATATATATATATATATATATATATATATATATATATATATATATATATATATATATATATATATATATATATATTCCTTTTTTTTAAGTAGCACACTAAGGATAGAAATATACTTAAAGAAAACAATAATTTATATTTACATGAATCTTAAATAAATTAAGACTACTATAACCTAGATTTCTTCATTAATAAAACAAATAGTAGACAAATCTTCAAACTGCGCGAAAATACGTTTTTAAGAATTATAAACATCTATACTTATTTTATTTATTTATCTAGGCAAGCTTATTACATTGAATAATTCATACAAATATCCTTGTAATATCTCTTTAGCGATGGAAGTGAAGCCGCGTTTTACAGTAAGTTCAAAGATAACGCCTTAAAACTCACTGTATCACTTTATAACAGATAAAAGAGGTTAAATAGTGATATGTGACGTCATATGTCACTATATATACACTGTTTTTATAAATATATCAATTCAATTGTAAAATAAAATATGAACTAAAACTTACGTATTTTTTATTATAAAATATGAGAATACGTGAGTTAGGTAGGTGAAATTTATGCATTAAAATATTATGCTTTTGGTTTTCAAGAAATAGAACAATTGAAGTTTCTAAAGGTACTCGCCCAGGATTGGAAATGTCAAATATAAGCTATATTCGCGCTGTAGTTTCAGCTGTGCATTGTATGTCAGTCAGTCACAAGCTAAGTATACAGATGTGATGAATTCTTTAGCTAGCAAACTAGTATCTATAGTTCACTGAGGGAGGTCAATTCGACTGTATTTTTTATGTATGTTATGTCAGCTTTTTTTTGTTAACACATTTTACATGTCACATTTTACAGGCACATATATAAAAAAATATATATAAAAAAATCTAATAATATATAAAAAAATCTATTCTTTCTTTTAGCTCTCTTTTAATTTAACTTAAGCCCAATCATAATACTGTATTGCTTTAACAGTCATAGAGACAAAGTGTAGCGGTATGAAAACTAGCAAGCAAACTAAGCGCGGTGTACCAAATCAATGGTGACAAGTCCCCTTTGACAAGGCCTCATGGCGTAGCAAATATGAATGTGATGAAACAAAAAATCAACAGTGGCACAGCATCTGACGGTTGCAGGTTTGATTACCACTCAAGATTTATTTATTAATTCCATTGTTGCATTGGCAACAAGATAAAAACAATCTTGAGCTCCGTTCAATTCAATGGCAATGGAAATTAGGCGGAAAGCGGAGAACGGAGTGTCTTAACACTAGATTACGTCTGCCTTCTAAGCTACGATCTCATATATGCAAAATGCAGCGTTTAATTTTTTTTTTTGAGATTTTTATATGCTTCAAAAATAGATTAAACGATAAATAAATAATTATTATATCAGTAATATTTTAAAGTACAGACAACCTTATCCTTGTTGAACATATCAAGCGATGTTCCAGAAGCCAATCTGTAACTTTCAACTTGGATATTAATCGTGATTATGCTAGATATAACTGAGTGGCTTGTGATTAATTAATTGTAGAGAGCACTTGCAATAATAAATTGTAATCTGGAAACCACTATAACAATGCTACCTTATGTAATCTATGCAATTGGTATAGTGATGTGAGATTCCGATTCCTATTTTAACTCTCATATATGTAGGGAGAGATATCTTAGTGTCAAAACCCTCCGTTCTCCGCGTTCTATTTAAATATGGAATATTTAAATCTATGAATAGTCTCATATGACATTTTAATCATTAATATTGGGAACTAGAAGCTCACGTAAGGATATGTTTTAGCTTCTCGTACCAAAAATTATATTATTGAATTTATTTAAATTTTTGATACATTAACCCAGAAATCGGTTTGTTACTGTATGATATACAGTTTATATAATATTTTAGTAAAATAAGCTTAAAATTTAAAATATCGATATATCCGCTCTATAATACCGATTAAATCGCGGTCTAAAGCCAAGGCAACTGAGTAAATATTTGCTAGACGCTATTATTCATGTCATAGCATACCATGGAGTACAATGGGATATTGTACTTTCGTA
Organism: Dione juno; assembly: GCA_037127375.1. Classification (NCBI taxonomy): domain Eukaryota; kingdom Metazoa; phylum Arthropoda; class Insecta; order Lepidoptera; family Nymphalidae; genus Dione; species Dione juno. The sequence continues at coordinate 323,479 of JAXRJS010000079.1, read as the reverse complement.
AGGGAACGAAATTTTTTCTTACAGACAAACAGATTTTAAGCGTTCATATTATTTTTATTTTCTTCACACTAGTTAGTATTCACACTAAAGATATTTTTAGAAATAGTATAAAAGAATATTTAACTGTATAGTTGTTATTTTGATTATAATAATATATAAGTGGAATTTCAGTGAGAATTTGATTTCAAGATCAGAGTTCCCCAGTAGGCGCCTGAGTTCGGTACATTACGTTCTGAGTGACGGAGCTAAACCCCGCACTTTATCTGCTAGGGCGGGAAATTTTACTCTCACCAATGGGCATCAAACTCCACCGCAACGACCTCATATGCACTAAAATATTTATATGTAACAAATTTATAGAAAATGTATTTTAAAGCAAATTTCATTTAATAAAAATCGGTTTTCTATTTCAATTATGGATTTTTACGTATCTAAGAAAGGATTTACGTCAGGTTAAATATTAAGTTATACAGTGTCACTAATATCGACATGTTCTTATATAAAATATAAAGCTACAAAATATTATCAAATGAGCCATTTTGAAAATGATATTAAGACGTTCAAAGTTTATTATAATTATATAGACAAGTAAATTATAATATTATTATTATTTTTAATCTATGTCGAGTTAGACTATTGTGGAGTAGTTGGACAGTGTCTGTAAGCGCGAGGGTTATAGATTCGATTCCCGTACTATACCAATTGAGAAGCCAAAGCGCGGCGTTGAGTTCCGCCAATCGGTGAACAGAACTGGTTTATACTACGTTCCCTATAAAAAATATATTATATTCAACACACAAAATGAAAAAGAAGAACAGGTTTATTGAATTATTTGACAAGTATATCACTTGATTGTTTGACAAAATTATCATCCGTACTCAGATACGTCAATTAATGTTTAAGTTAAAATTATTCATACAAATCGTCACAGATAAAAAATAATTTTTACAAAGCTTTTAAATATTAAAAACTAATTTCCACATATATATACAAACATACATACATACATACATACATACATACATACATACATACATACATTCATATATACATACATTTACGTATATGCTATATCCGTATATTATAAATACAAATTGATATATAATTCCTAGAATTGCATAATAATTGGACCAAAATGAACATGCCTTACTGACGTACAATTATAATAGAACGTTATTAATTAAACTTGATTAGTATACGACGTCAATGCTCCATAACAATATGCAAGCACAGCATAAAATTAATATAAATTTTGTATAGTTCCTATATAATTTCAATTGAGTTTTTTAGAGTTTGTATCGCCCAATATATTTAAAAACACTAGAAGGAGAGAAATAGGATGTAGTGTTAAAACATTTCTTTCTTCACTTTGCACTTGTTTTAGAGATATTGTGTAACAAACCGGCATTTTATTGTGTAAATAATTTCCGTCGCGGCTCAGCGGCACAGCGTCTGTAACACGAAGGTAGTGTATTTGGTTACCAGTCGAGGAATATTAATTATTTCATTTCCTCGCTCTGGTAACAAGATAAAGCGTGGTGTTCCGTCACTCAACACGCAATGTTCTAAAATTGTACGGAAAGTGTCTTAACACTAGGTTTCCTCTGTCTATCCTGCTATATGTGAGATATTAAGCTTTTTTATTATTTATTTATTTTATAACAATTTTAACCCGCTGAGGTTGAATGGGCCTCATAAGCGTAGTGACCACAGTCAGTGCGCCTCATCGACCTCACTAAGTGTAACTCCTCACTAACAAAACACAAAAACCATATATTTACGAATATATGACACCAAAACCAATTTTCAATTAGCCACCGATAGAATAAAGATATGAAGCGTGAAAACGATATCCCAATATTATCTTTTGTTCTAAGTGAAATGAATATTAATTGGTATTGGAAATGAAAGAAAATAATTTCAATATCTACGCTGTATAATTTAAGAAAGTTCTTGCGGTTACGATAATAATATTTTACTGGTTAAATTATAATTTAGTTGACATGAAGTTTGTTTTGAATGAACACAATTTATTAGAGAAAAAAATTCTAAATTCTATTCTTTATTTTTCTTTATATTTGAAGCAACAGGAGTGATGAAAATACTAAATTCCTATAATTTTCATGTATAATCCCGTTTATAGCAAGGTAGACGTAGTGTCATATCACTACGTCTACCTTCTGGAATTCGAGATATTGAGCATAGAGTGATAGAGCTCAACGCCACGCTATGTCTTCCGAGAATGAGATTGGCTCCCTATAGAAAAGCGGAAGCATGACTATCGTGGTACCAGGTAGATGATAATCCAAAGTGTCACTATTACTTGAAATCTTCTTCAAATGAGATTCGAAGTCTCTACCATAGTGTTTTAACACGCATAACCCTATGCGGACATAATAATAATAACCATATACAAAAACACATAAATGTGTGTAGTTCTACACACACTCATTCAAAAAACACGCTTTTGTGTAAACACAACACTTTTTCAAAACTACAACGAAATATAAAAAAAAAAAACGTGAATGTTAACTTTTTTAAAAAGCTGAACAAAAATTTTTTAAAAACGTCATGCAATGGCAGAAAACGATTTCATTTCATTCAGCTTGTACTGTAAGGCGTCACAATACGGTATAACGAAGCCAGACCGCGCCTAACTAACTCTATTCAACTGCTGTTGCGAGTGTATCAGTGTACGTGAGTTGAAGAAGTCGATATTCATATTATAAACATACATGTATGTATATTACGTAATACATAAGTATATGTATATACATATATACATATTTATATATGTATATCGATCCCTCTGAGGGGAATGACTATGTATTTAATATTTTTATATTTACAAAAGTTATTTTATAAGTGAGCGGAATACACTTTCTCAAAGAAACCCTAATTTTTTCATATATCACACAAGGTGAATTATTTAGAGGCACAGTGTCCAATCCCGCAGTATCTAATCGGAATGCAGATGTAACAATAACTAATCGTTCCACCGAATGAGGAATCGAATCCAAATCTATGGCCGTAGGGATGGCAGTGGGCGGATGGTCTGTGCCCACACCAGAATATTCTGTGCCCACCCCAGGATGTAAAATAACAAAAACATTGAACTAAAATAAATATATTCTTTACTTACTACTTTCTACTCTATACTCAGAACAGATAACATCGCGTATAGTCTTAACCGAAAGTTACCTCATGTTGAAACTGAAGTATTAGAAACTTGAAGATGTATAGTTTGCTATTTCACATTCATTAGAACTTCTTGGTTGGCTTAGTTCGACAATCTCAAATTCTTGTTCTATATTAGTTAAATCTATTATGTTATTCTTAATTAAATTCAATTTGTGATCTAATAATATATACATGTAAATAAAATTGAAGTGTCTGTTTGTCGTGTTACCAGAGCGAGAAAATGGGAAATATTATTTCCCCCCGAGTGGGAATCGAACAGTTTAGTACTCAGAGGAGTGCCATTATGCCATGACGGTCTTAATATAGGTATGTATATATATAGTTATAGATGTATCATATAATAGGATTTAGATGCTAAATCGTCTTTGTTGTGATTTGACACCATGATATCAATGATGAGGTCCAATTTCCACTACAAGGATATACTACATATTATAGCTTCATATATGTATATATAATATATATATATATATATATATATATATATATATATATATATATATATATATATATATATATATATATATATATGTATATATATACAAACATAACTACACGATTTATCCCCAGCGGGATAGTCAGAGCGAACGGAGCGCCCTGCATCGCGCGGTTCCTGCATACGTGTTTTGCCACGTCCACAGACCTCTTCATGTATGCTCTCCAGGGAGTACTTGTGCTTTAAACTTGACCTTCTATCAGTATCTTCAGCACTGTGTTTTTGAAGGGCAATTGAGGTCTCCCCTCCCCTTTTACCACTCACTTTTGTTTCATATATCTTTTTTAAAATTATTTCGTCGCCAATAGCGTCACTTAATTATAAGTATAAGTCTCCCAAAATCTCATTATATTTCTTTAAAGAAAAAAACAATCATGTAAGGGATCCAAAAGCATTTGAAATGAAAGTAAGCCCGAGATTAATTGGATGAATTCTTTTGAGAAATGTGAAATTATTCATTAAACATTTGTAAAGACCTAATTAGTACGAGTACATGCCAGGAAAGTTACCGACGAATGTTTCAGCTTCGATTCTTAGCTTAGGTAATTATTTTGTAAGTATAACTTATACTTCCAAGGTCCACAAAAATGACTTTTTTGTGGCATTAGTGTTTTAATAAGTGTTACCACAATAGTACTAACTCGTCTATAGAACAACAAATGTATATATAAAATAATAATGGAGAACTCGCTTATTCATAGCCTTAGTTCTAGGAAAGATTTTATCAAAAACTAATGTAAATCTATATGAGAGATGAGAGTTTGTTATGATCAATATTAATTCTATATAATTATTATTAATATTATTATATTATAGTAATATAATTATTATTTATGATAAAAAAAAATCTTAAAAAGAATACAGACCAAGTGTCTGTAGTGTTATATATATATATATATATATATATATATATATATATATATATATATATATATTATATATATATATATATATATATCATAAGAAAATGGGGTAAAAATATGTATGGGTGAAAATAAATAATATATAATGTGAAAAGATATATAAATAAAAATTACATCACTTACAAAATACGTTCAATAATAATATATTATTTAACATTGTTTTTAATTATTTAACACATAACTAAATGCTTAAAAATGCCAGTTGAGCACAAATCACTTTGCCAATGTCACATTGTATGGAAAACACACTAAGGAGATTGTACAGTAGAAAAAAGATAATATCAATAAGATTTTCTTACATTTTCAAGCTGTATCCCATATGGCAGAGTTATTATCGGTGTTCAGCCTGAATCTAAACGTTGAGTCTAATAATATAATATATAATAATCTAAACATTCAAATAGTTAAAAAAAACTTTAAGCTTTATATATAATTGAGCAAGATACCATGGTATAATACCATGGTAATATAACATTAATAGCAAACAATTTCACACAAGCAAAGTCAATATTGCAAATTGGAAGTTAGTTACGATATTTCTAAAGGAAGCGGTTACCAAGTTCGTTAGAGCCCTTTGTCAGAGCAATCGAGTCTCTCTTTCATGTTCGTCTATGAAATTATAATAAAGTGTGTCAAACGTATTATTATAAGAAATTGTGATTTATCGATAGTCATAATTAATATGTATACATTTTTCTTAACCATCAAACCTATTATTACGTGTACAAAGTAATTTTTTATACCATTCTTCCAAAATGTTGAAGTTTTTATGAATAAGCTGTAGCAATTTTATTTACGTGGATTAAAAAAATATATATTTTTTTTCAGTTCCAGATTGGATTTCGGGATATCCTCTCTTAGTCCCATACACTCCCTACATGTCACATATCTGGTTTCCATGCTGCATAATTTCGGCTGTACTTTGCCTGTCATTCATCAGTAATGAAAGAGTTTTATATAATTAATTCTTGAGAAAATTATTGTTGTTGGCAAAGTAGACGGTAGAAGACCTAGAGACCGATTATCTTGAGGATGGTCTGCTATCAAGACTTGCTTTGACAAGACACAACTGGTTTCCTCATTGTTAAGGTGTTAAGGCAAGTGCAAAATGGTGTGGAAGTATCATGTGAACCACCAGAGACCTTCAGGAATGAAGAAAACGACGAAAAGAAGAAGGTAGTGTATTTTTGCTAATCGCCGGATAATATTTGCAATATTTTATTGATTTCTAATATATAGTATGACGTAGATAAATAATGGGGGAAATAAACCGAAGATACGCTACCAAATTATAAGATAAATATATTTTTTTCTAAAATATATAATAAGTTTTCAAAGTTGGCAACAGTGGTACGTCTTGGCATATATCTATATATTATGATGATAAGATTGCCTAATACTATTGCTAAGGTGCCTGCAATCTAGCATAGTGTGAGTGACACTGACCATAATGTTTCAAGTGTTAGGGACACTTGAAACATTATAGGGAGTTTATTTAAATGATTATTGTTCTTTTTTTTTATTACTTACTCTGATATGATAAAGTTTTCAAAAAACAATCCTAAGTTAACAATAGATACGTAGCAACGAATTATTTCTTTTTACTAGGCGTAATACAACGAACGTAGTGTCTTATCACTAGAGCTACCTTTTCTATCCTGTTATATGCGCTATACAACGTTCATAAGATCAACGATCAAGCCATTTATTTACTCCCTTTAAAAAAAATCTATCTATACATAAAAAAGTTCCAATAAACTTTCACAATTAAACTTAATATATAACAAAATTCGAATTGCTCCAACATAATATCACAAAAAATAATATTTTTCAACGTTCTCCACTAATTGTGTGTCATTGACGCGACTTACTAGTTACTACTACTACTAGTAGTTGCGAACTTCATTAATGTTCGAAACTGGCTCTTTGATAGTGTTTTATTAGATTTAAACAGCTTTCATACAGTTAGTTATAGAGAGTATTTGCAATATATCATGTGAAATTTTGTTAAAGCCTTATAATTTGGTCTTTTTTTAGAAACTTTGTTAACAGTTACGGTTCTTATTTTAAGTAAAATTGATATATGTAGAGACTGATTTCTCCGCTCTGGTAAACGCTGCTTTAAGTTCCTCTACTCTATATTCAATGTGGTACTATATCTTACATACATTTTATATAGATTATTAAATATATGCAAGTAAATTCTTTTTTTTTTGCTATCGATACACGCTTTTCCCGCTCAGTAAGCTTGACAGAGAGTATTTAGTTTAAGGATACACCGTTCTTCATAATATATATAATATTTAATATTTAGTTGCCTTCATTGCGCATTTGGAAAGCATATTTTCAATGCAGGCAATTGTTGTGGGTTCGATTTCAACTAAGGGGTAACTATATATATATATATATATATGTATTATATATAATTTGTTGTATATATATAGAATAATTAGACTTAATCTATCTGATAATAACAAAAATGAGTATAAATATAATATATAAAAGATAAATATAAAACGTAACGCTTATTCATACGCTTATTCACCTACATGGTGAATATCTGAAATTCAAACTCGGTCATGTGTACTCGAAGCCTTCTAACTTAGATACTAAAGTGTATTTCTCAACAAATTGCTCACTAACTTTGTTAAATGCCTTTAATTGAATAAAGCCTAGAATAATAACATCAAAGAGGCATCAACCACTAGGATTTAATTCAATTATGAAAGTAATTCTATAAGGAGATTAGGTTATAACAAAATAACTTGTTAGTAATATATGTTATGAAGAATAAAACTATACAAAACTAAGCTTAGAGGTAAAAGAGGCTTGGGGAGACCTCGGTTGACTTTCGAAAACAAAATGTCGAAGAAGCATGAGGAAGATGTATGAACAGGTTAATGACAGTGGACGAGGCGAAAAAGGTATGCAGCGACCACAGCGTTTGGCGCCCCGTTCTCTCTGACTACCCCACTAGGAAAAAAATCGATATTTGGTTAAAAAAACAGATTGTATACTCTTTACACATAAATTTATTCCGTTACTAAATTACTGACACACACAAGTTGAATGTAATGTACCAAAGTAAATTCATAATTCAGACGCATTGGGGCAGTGTTTAACTGTAATGCGTAGTTATCATTTTTTTATTTCAATCAATAAAATGAAATATTTTAAATTTTCTCGTAAGGTAAAACCCAGCGTTTTTAATTGCGTAACCAAACGCCGCATTTTGTCTTCATTCACCCGACTAGGAACCGAATCTACGACCATTGTGTATACAAATTCAAAATACTCTTTACTCAAATAAGCTTTTAGCACTTTTAGCACACGTACATTCAAGGATTCAAAAGCGCTAGGCTTTTGAATCCTTGAATGTACGTGTGCTACCACCGGTTCCAAAGGCAGTGCTGCTGAGCTTTCGAATATCAATATTACAATTATGATTAAATACAATGGTAGTAGTATCCTGCATATATTGCAAATGACGTCAACTCCACACGTTTTTATAATTTAAATATCCCTGAACAGTGTAATAGGCTTTACTCACGAGCACTGTTTTAACATTTTCATTAAACTTCTGAACTAAACAGACAAATTTAGAGTAGGTTGTGGAATTTTATTATAGACGCGTATACTCAGACCCATAAATGATTTATTAACTTTTTGAAGACGATAACTAGGCGATACAAGCTTATCTTGATTTCTTGTACCTAACGTATGGCAGTCACTGTTTTTATTTTCTTATATACAGCACCCATAACACAGCGAAGGCTATACAAGATATAACAACAATTTTTCCAACAAAACTCACGCAAGGGGTAAAACCATTGAGAACACCACTATAATACGTTCCATAGAAAACTCAGTATAAATTTAAAAAAATATACACGTGCTAGGGAACAATGTACTAACTACGGTCCCACTCCACTTATTCGCTTTTGTTGTTGTTGTTGTCTTTTTTTTTTTAAATACACATTTCCTCCGCGTAAGCTACATTTTTATTATTAAATTGTTTTTGCTTAACGCGCCCTATGTAAGTATATTATTTTAATTCATTTTGGTTTTTATTGCATTGTTTTATTATTATAATATGAATATCTTATTTAGTTAATTGCGTAAAAGTGTTATTGAAACGGATCCAAAATTTTAGATATACACTATAAAAAAAGTCCATTGTGACGTATTAAGTCAGAGTCTGACTTTAAAAGTGATAGTTAAGGATTCAATTTCTTTGATAAGATAAAGTGCAGCGTAGAGCTTCTACGCTATACGCAATCAATACGAGATGCTGGCAGAAAGAAGAAAGATCTGAAATTGTATGTGCGTTCGTACGTGCTAATCTCAGGAATGTAGTTCCTCAAATAAAAAAAAAATCTTTTACGTATTATATATTTATCGTAATAGTATGTTTATTAAGAAAGCCTACAGGCTATATTATAACAAGTTAACATTGCACGGTCTGAGTATTGTTTCCATTTAATTAGAGGTGAAGCTGCGGCTAGAAACTAGTGCATTAATTAATCTACAATTTCAAAGTAATAGATACTAACGTTTAAGTTAAAACAAAATATATTTGAATATAGGGCTTTAAAGAAAAAATACGTAAAGCTAATATAAAGACAATCAAGTCATTAAACTAAATCATTGCTGGTTTACCAAAAAAAAAACAAATTGCCAAGCAAACCCGTACACTTTAATAGTTAAAAACCCATTTATCGTAGCTACGGTAATGAGCCCGCGTTTTATTATGAACAATACATTCATATTTTGTATCTAGAAAATGTACCTTCGTTTGCAATCGGAATAATAACGTATGGAAAAATAGTATAATTCTTTGGAAACTCCACCATATCTTGTATTTCCTTGAACATTAATGAGATGTGGAGCGTCTTTTATTTTGATCTATGTAAATGAAAATAAAATTGATTCAAATGATACAATATAAATATAATTTATTGCACAACAGATATATATATATATATATATATATATAATATATATGATTATATATATATATATATATATATATATATATATATATATTATATATATATATATATATATATATATATATATATATATATATATATATATATTAGTTGTAATACTGAAATTTTAGGTCAGTCAGTACACGTCGTATTAAATATATTAATAAGGTCGAAAAATTATTTCTAAATAAATATTTACTATATTTTAAAATATTAATTTATAATGTAAATGTAGAATGTGAACAATGGTTGTGGGTTAGTTTTCCATTCGGATTAGGAATTATTTTCATTACCTAGCTCTGGTAACAAGACAGAGCGCGGCGTTGAGTTCCGCTACTCAACAGGCAATGCCTCTACAGTGGGAAACTGGGGAACGGAGTGTCTTAACACTAGATTCTTTCTGCCTGCCTTGTTGTCTGCAGGTTGGTATGTAAAAAAATGTAATAGTAATAACAGCGTTTAATACGCTTAAACGTTTAAAACTATATCTATATATTTTTTTTATTTTCATCTTCACGTAGCATCCCGCAAATAGAAGGGTAAGCAGCGATTCTATTGTTAATATTCTGCGCTCTCCACTTTCCGCCCGATTGCTTGTTCAGTTGTGGAACTCAACACTGTACTTTGCTTCACAAGAAAGAGGAAATTAAAAAAATAATTGCTCTAGATGGGAATCGAACCCTCAACCGTCAACATACTCACTTCAATATATTGTGTACATATAACATTTATATAACAACCATTTCATACTGGAACACCAGTAATTAATATCTACTAATTAAAATTTAATGGTCCGAATGAATCATTTTTATTTTCGTGAGCCCTCTCCAAACTTTTCCTGTAAATGCCAAACAGTTAACAACAAGTGGGTACGATATTTAAAAAATAAACTAAAGTAAAGCTTTAGCATTCAATTAGACGAGAACATTTTAAAAATCATCTGTGAAATAGAGCAAGCGGTGCGGCAGAAGTCAAAAATAAATGAAGACTGACTGACTTATTTCAAGCTTTTTCAATGTTTTTTTGACAGAATTTGTTGGAAAGCTCAAAAAGCAACATCTAGTTGTGTTTGAAAATAATTCAAACGTACATTTCATGGACACGCAGTTCAAATGGTAAAAGTGAACTTGCAGTTGTTAAAAACCTTTTTGGTACTTCCTTTGGTTTATAAAATCGATTTTCTAATATTGTATATACGAGTAAATGTGATGTTGTATATTTTATTATGATACAAGTATTAATTAATATATATAATTTACTTATGTCTAGGAGAATATTTATTAAGTTATTTATTTTTCTTATTATTTCATCGTGGCGAAGTGGGGCTGTAAACGCGTTGGGTGTGGGGTTCACACAGTCACAGTGAGGTGGTAAGACAAAGTGGCGTATGCTCCACCACTCCCATTATTTCGAAATTAAGCGGAAAGCGGTGGAAATGGAATATCTAGACTCGAGGTTCTCTATACCTACACCGCTAAATGCAGGATTCAACGTAATAGTGAAAAATTACTTAAGTAAATTATTAAAGTTAATTAATTAGTAATAAGCTAGAGATTCTCTGCTAGAGATTCTCTGTCAACCTTGCTATGTGTGAGATACACCGTGAAGCTAAAAAAATACTTGATTTTTTTTTGTTATTGGGGCTTAAAGAGGAGAATAAAAACACACACAACACCAGTCTCTCCGCTTCCCTCACACCAAAAAAAAAATTAAAATCTTCAATTTACATATTGCATTTTCTAAAGCTATTTTATAACAAAAAGGAAATATTTTTTCACGTTTGAAACTTCTGAAATTGTACCCAATGGATATTTTATTCAGCCCAAATTTATATAGAAATTATTCCGACAAAGAACGTTTACAAATCAATCGATAACAATCACGAGCTCGGGCTTAATGTGCCCCTTCGAGCGTGTCAACGCTCATTTATTATGACATTAAGTGGTCATTCCTTCAAATTCGATTTAGGCATTTTCCTTATTTTCCAAATTACTCAAGTCCTCATTATACAAACAATGGATTTTCTTAAAAAAAACTTAATTAGCTATAGAATCAAATATACTTGTTTTCTTAACAAAAAAACGAAATTTGTAAAGAATAAGTATGGAAAGGATTTTTTTTCAGATTCATGATTTATCTCTTTACAATAGGATAAGTAGGAAGAAACTTGGATTGGACTTGAATGGATTTTCAGAGTAATCTATAATTATTAGTATTTCCATTAATCTAATATTAGTATTTCCATAAAAAAATGTATATCACATTAGAATTCCTCTCCATTTCGAAGAATAAATGAAATTCGAGCCTGTACCAAAATCTACAGATATCTTAATTAAAAATTCAAAAAACTATGTCGGTATTATTATAAAAATCGGCATTCAACAATAGTTATTTTGTATTGCCAGTAATCTATACTTAATAATATAAAGCTGAAGAGTCTGTTTGTTTATTTGAACACGGTAATCTCAAGAACTACAAAACTATTATATAATATAAAAAATAATAATTATTGAATAGTCCATTTATTGAGGAAGGAATAGAGTACTTAACACTAGGTTCCTTCTTCCTACAGTTCCCTCAGCCTACCCTGCTACTTGCAGCACACAGCGTGAAGATAACAAGAAAAAAAAGTGTCATATAAATATATTACAAACTTACCCGCGTAGCACAGCGCCGTGATGATAAAGATGCAGACGAAATTCATTTCTATACAGTATCTGTAACAAAATATTTAAAATAAGTATATTATATTTCAAATTTAACATTATCTCTATATTTTCTTAATTTTAGTAAGCAATTTCATTCATTTTGTAAAAATACTTAGATTCTCAGCATATGCTTGAGCTCCTCGTGGCGTAGCGCGCGTCTGACTTTAAGCATGACGATCGTGAATTCGATTCCCGATCCAGAGATACGAATTATTTTCATCAATTTGAATTAAACATCGCGTGGTTAATTTCCAAAACTAGGCAAAAAATAGAGAACGTGAGTGTCTTAACACTGGATTAACAGAGAGTTTAGCAGACAGAGGCCTGCTCTATCTACTCTTTAAAATATAAACTATATTGGAATATTTATCTGTAGATACTAACAACTTATTTTATACTATATCCTAGTATCTGGGAGATGTTCTACTCTAGCAATGAAACTTAAATATTTAATTATTATTTTACATCTATCATAGTCATATACATACATATACGTTGAGCTGTAATAACATTTAAAAGGTGTGCTTATTAAAATTTCCATTGCACTACACGATGCTAGAAAATCATGAACAAATGTAGTGCAAATCAGATTCCCTGCAGTCTGAAAATAGGACGGTATACTAGGTCGGTGTAGTAGAAAATTCCATTTATGAGGTTACTCCAGTAATTAGACAGAAATGTACGCTGGATTCACAGTAGCACCTACAATTTTTATCTTAGTGCAACTATGTTTTTCCAGTGGATATTTCTCTGAGATTTTATAGCTGGTGTTGAGGCACTCCGCTCACTAGTTTCTGTCTTTTAGCTATTGAGGCATTACGTGTTTAGTGACGACGAAATGATGATAGATCACTCTGTCTCTCTCTTTTTCATTCACTATTGGGTTTAGTCAATGACCAACAATAAATATCTTGATTAGACTTCCAATTAACACGCTAAGTAACGCTAATTCCTTTTTTTTAATTAAGCTCGCCATGGACGTCCGTGTGATTTTATGTGATGAAATTAGTATTTTATTTTGTTTTACATGAGTACACTCGACTAACCACTCTCATTCCAATGGATGTCTGACATATACATATAAATAAATTCTATATATATATATATATATGTATGTATATATATATATATATATATATATATATATATATATATATATA
>JAXRJS010000079.1:297500-305000 GCA_037127375.1 Dione juno | reverse complement strand
TTAACGCAGACATGACTTATTTAGGAACTTCAGAAATCTAGACCGAAAAAATGATCGCTACAAATTAAACGTTAAGGCATTTTGTTCTTTGATTTCAACAAATGTAGGCTCAGACCAAAACGGTGCTTTATCGTTCTAAATCCTGGAAAAGACATTATTTAATTAAAATAAACATATATTATATTTAATTAAAATAAATAAAATAAATATATAAATCATAAATTTTAAATTTAAACGCTTAAATTAAATAGAAATAGAATATTAATTTTCTTGTTAAAAATATACCTAAAATTTCTTACATTTCTCTCTGTCTTTCTGTGTTCTCTTCTATTATAAACGCTTCTGCATTGCTCAGCGCCTGACGAAAACCCGATGGCATTATGTTTTATTTACACTGCAATATATTATTTTAATCTTGTTTTTATTTTTTACCTTCCGTTTTACTTTTTGCTACTAAATGCAAATAATGGTCATTAAAATCAAGATATAAACTTTATTTTGTTGAAAATCGAAAAAAATTACCATCCACTAGTAAATAGTATTCCAAACCAAAAACTATTTAGTAATTAATTAGTAGATAAACGTCTTGACAAAAATGGTCTTGATATAAAGCGGGACAGACAGACAGAAAACAAAATAATCATATAAGGATAACGTGTTTTTCTCTATATAAAAAAAAACAAGAAATTTTATATCTAAAATTCTAGCTGTTTGAAATTTATATAGACACCATATATATATATACAAAATAGTACAAAAGTAAATTAAAGCGTAACCTTCAGAAAGTCCAATTCCATACAAATTCGTTGTAACCCAAGACATTACTATGTTACATCAGTCGGAAAACTCTTGTAAATTTATTCATGAGGTGTTGATCGCATTCGGTGATACGACCCCCAGTTTTATTATCATGTTTACGCCCAACTGGATATCTGTTTAAGCTTTGTTTTTATAGATCCTTTGATGAATAGCTGTTTGATGTGCCATATATGTGTGTCATTTTGTATGTAAGATATGTATGCTGTTTACATAGCGTAAGGAATTGGTTTTTGATAAATTTCCATAATTATTTTGTTATAAATTGTGGAGAATACCGTTATACGTCGTGGTGGCGTGACTGAAACATTGACTGTTCTGAGTTTGATTTCCAGTCCATGGAACAACTTTATAATTATTTTTTTCTTTTTTCCAAATAGACTTTTGCAATTTTTTTAAATTTTCGAATGAACATGTCACTTACAGATCGGAAGGTAGTTCTTTTATATAGTAACGCTTTAATTTTACTATTAAACTTGTGATTCGTCGCTTCGCCTGCTTTATCGATATATATATATTTTAATATATATAATATATATATATATATATATATATATATATATATATATATATATATATATATATATATATATATATATATATATATATATATATATATATATATATATATATATATATATATATATATATATATATATCGATATATATATATTTTAATATTTTCCAAACCACTTTGCCGAAATTAAAATAGTTTGGGAAAATGAAAATGATTTTTGCCTCCAATGGAAATAGAACCCAATACCACCTTATAGTTAGACGCTGCTCTACGCGATGATACTCAAATAATATGTTATATTTAGTAAAATATAAGACCTTTCCTTGCTATATATGTAATAATACAAAAACAATTAAAAAATCGCAATATTCACGTATCTGCTGAAGTTCTTACATTTATAATATTAAAAACACACAAAAGATATAAAGATTGCAATCTTCAATACTTTGCAATACGATACGAGAGCGAATACAACCGATACAAAGTGGATTGATTTTTTCCTTCGAGAAGAATATAAATGAAATTATACTTCTTAGTTCTTTATAAGACTGAATGAATAATAATGGCTTCTAATATTAATATTATTATTTATACTATAATATATTCAAGCGTTATTAATTCAAAGGTTTGTGATTCTTAAGGGTGATTATAAAGGTGCTTACATACGTTAGATACAGATGTTGGTTCAATTAAATTAAATTAAAAAATATAACTATATAGTAATAATTATCAACAGCCCCGTTGGATACGGGATTGGATCCCCGTTAGATACGGGGTTTTCTTTATTCCAGGTTATTCTGTAGCCTATCTAAGAGGACAGTACTTCAACATATTGTTGTACTTTACCGAGTATATTGATTTTTTAATTTTTTTATTTACAATTTAATTTTTATTCATTATTATTATAAAATATAGAAAACATCTGACTGTAAACCCTATGGTTGTAGTTCGATCTCAGCTTGGGAGAGTTAACCGCTCCAGTAAGAATATATTCCGTAACTAGCCGGAGCCGGTGTCTTAACTTAAAAACAATATTAAATTCAATTTATTTTTAATTTTTTTTGTAATCTAAATAAAAATGTATGTACAACGTGTGTTGTGTTTTTTTTATCTCAACGGATGCTGGAGTTGCTTTGTCCACACTTTGTAATATTAGGCAATTATATAGCGTAGACGAGCGGCATTCTCTCTCTCTCTCTGTCTCTCTCCCAACCCTATGGGTAAGTAAGGCAAGCAAAATATAAATTCTATGCTGAATGCATTTTGCATGTCAGCCCGTTCCCCACTTTCTGCTTTTTGAGGTATTGCGTGTTGAGTGGCGGAACTGAACGTCGCGCTTTGCCATGTTGCCAGAGCGAGGTAAACGGTAAAATAATTCACTCTCCCCGAGTGGGAATCGAACCCACAAACCGTACAGGCAGACGCTGTGCCTCTGCGCCACGAAATATAATACATATTTACATATAACTGAGAGATTATTGTTCATAAGAAATAATAGCTTCTATCTTTTCCCCATACATATATAAAGGTAACAAAGGGAACCTGTTAAGACACTCCGTTCCACAATTTCCGCCCAACTTTCAACGTATTGGCGGAAGTCAATGACGCGCTGTGTCTTCTTACCATTATTGCCCTTTATTAATGAACGTTTAAAAAAAAATTAAACCAGCCTTTACCAACGTAAATCATCATAGACAAGCATAATCATAAAAAAAACATCTAAGCAACTTATTTTTGTATTAACCGCCCTAATATACAAAATATAGGTACAAGCTATCTAATTAGCGAACTCAAGAATCCGATGGAGTTTTCTCGTTGGGCATTAATTAATTATTACCTCGAAGGGGAATCCCGTTTTCATTATAACTTGAACTTGTTGCCAGTATTGTGAAATTGTGTGGCGTAAATATGTACAGAATATGTTGGATGCAAATGTTTTTATGTACGTATAAATGTTTAGGAGGATTTTTATTCACGCTGTATCCCGCATATGACAGGATAAGGGTAAATGCCTAATTTCCAAGACATATGGAATGGCAGAACTCAACGCTGCATTTTGTTTTTCTACTAGAAAAAGGAAATGAAAATAATTGATACCAGCTGGGATTTGCAAAGGTGGCCTTATCACCTTAAGTGATCTCTTACGGGCAACGTTTTAAAAATCTTAACTAAGAAACTAAAGTTGTTCAGATGTGTTTGTAATTATAACATACGCATAAACATACATACGTACGTACATAACATACACATAAACATATTTACGTACGTACATAACACATAACATATAACACATACATACATACGTACATAACATACACATAAACATATTTACGTACGTACATAACATACACATACCAATACAAACGTACGCACATAACACACACATACACATATATACGTACGTACATAACACACACATACACATATATACGTACGTACATAACATACCCATACAGATACGTATATAAACACATACACATTACCTAGCAGTTACAGTCACAAATTGTGCCACTGTGCCACTTGGCCTCCAGTGACTTTTCTAATATAATTACATTTGTTGCTACAATGAGATAAACAAATAAGAAAGTTTTCTTCGTTAATTAAATAACTTCAGCATGTTATAAACGTTCAAGGTCTATTCTTGGTTAGAATACAATTAAATATAATGTTAAAAGTTTTAATTTTATGGTTACATACAGTCGTACTTTGTTTACCATTTATATATATTCTTTTTCTTTTTTTATATATTTTGTATTTAAATAAATAAGGCAGAGATGTAATCGTTTATGTATGGATATTATAAATTTCACGTCAAATTCCATTAACGTAAAATAATTCCGTCAAACGTAAAATAAACTAAGTCTCTCAGTCCTGCTATATGCGGGAAAACGCGTGAATCAAAAAAAATAATGTTAAATTGAATTTATGTTGCTATAGTTATTTGTTTTACACCCAGAAAGGGCTCGAGTTTGCGGAAGAATAGTATACATAATATAATTAATTTTATATTAAAAAAATTAGCTCCTAGTAATGTGTGTCGGAAACTCAACGAAGCGCTGCGTTAAATTAATAACATATATAATACACAAATTATATGAATTCCGAAAGGTTTCATATAAAATAATATATTTTTATACATCTTCTATGTAAAATATATCAATAAATTTTGAACAATTGAATACATTTTAATAATGTAAAGCAATGCTCTACCTACATCAGTATAGTTGACACGTGACAATATTTAAAAATCAAGGCCCTAGCATTGATCTTTAAGGGCCTACAAAAATATATTTCACGTAAATCCGTGTTCTATGGAATGGAATAGATATGGATGGATGAATGGATATAAACCTAGTGCAATGCTGCACTTTGGATATAAATATAATAAAAAAAAATACAAAAATTGTCCCGCATATAGCAGGGTAGGTCACGCTAAGAAAATTATCTATATTATAAATATAAACATTAGCTTGATTGACACTTACATTTCTCCTTATATATCAATTAAGTATAGTATAGACTGGCGTACTAAAAAATATCTCGCATGTGAAGGCAAGGTAGAAAGCCAAGGCATTAGACCACGAATAAGGTCTCTACTATGATGGACTGACTAAATAAAGGCACTAGTGCGTGAACCTATACATGAATTGACCAGGATGAGATCAAGCAAGCAGAGAGATAGACACCAGCCACACCATATTAAATAGCATGTTGATCACGACCACTCTGCCAAGAGTGTATCAGTCAAAGAATAAGAAAAAGCTCTTTTAATTAATAATATATATATTTTAAATTTAGTCTCATATGTAATAAATAACATTTCTCAAATGCCTTTTTGCTACCTCTTTTGTTTGTTACTATTTGTAACAACGCCGTTTGTGTGGAGTGTAAAATGTAAAATTCCTTTTTTTTCTGGTTTTTCATAGGAATTTTGTGGTATCCCTTATTAGTCCTTGCCTACGCTTCCCAAGGAACCTATGTGACAATTTTTTTCTTTCTGCTCTGCGTTGTTTAGTCTATGCTTTGTCTCCTAAGAGTTTGGTCACCAAAGAGTTTTATATGTACGCATATTTTTCATAGTTGTATGTGACGTATCACTACTTCACATACAACAATTCTTTATCTTTCATATATGAAAAGTAGCTTATTTTATTTTTTATTAACTAGCCCCTTAAGATTTTAATTATGTTATAAATAAAAAAAATTACGTTTCAATAATCTAAACCGACTATATTCTTCTTAATATTCACTCTACAAAACTCTACAAAAAACCTATCTCCAGAATTTAACCAATCTCTAAATTGCTACGTTGATATCAATGATTACGAATCCCCTTATAGTACATATAATGAACACTAAAATAAATACATAATTTATAATACATATCAATTAACAAACTCGTCTTACTTATCATACTTTACATTCAAAACTACAAATAGAAACAAAATATTTAAGCTAGAAACATTACCACCTAGTAAAAACTCATAAATCTAACCATTCCACTGGACACCTACATAATACACGCGCGGCTACACACAAAAGTTCTTTATGGACTGGCCGTGATAGAGGCCCTGGGGAAATTATGAAGAGCTAAATACGTAGCGGATGATTTATAGCAACCCAAAGCTAACTTTATATTGTAATTTGACGGTCAAATTGATTTATTTTTTGCCTTTTTACAGGCGTATAGTGTATTTTTTACTATTATTTAGTAATATTGATATGTTACATATAATTAAATAAGATAGATAGATTTGTGGTATTGTGTTATGGTAGCATTTGACTTAAATTGAGGAAAGTAGTGACTTATCACTGTATTAAGATGTAAAGTTTGTATGACAGTTCTTTTTTAGAGTTCCGTACCTCAAAAGTAAAAACGGTAACTCTTATAGTATCTCTATGTTGTCCGTCTGTCAAGACCATTTGTCTCAAAATCACGAGAACGTATCAATGTGAAATTAATTACAATTAAATATAAATTAATATCAAATATCAAGCAAAGCACTATAGATTTGGCCAAATGCCAAAATACAGTTGTCTTCCTTTGTACTGTTTGTTAGTAACGGTATATGCCTTAAAAAATATATATATATATATATATATATATATATATATATATATATATATATATATATATATATATATATATATATATATATATATATATACATACAAAATACAAATATTTAAATTAAAATATAAATATTTTACCTTAACAACAACGATACTTTCAAATTAAATTAAAACAACACATTATAAAACTCAATACATCTTTTCATTTTATCAATGAAGTTAATTGAATAGACGTAATCATTAATATGTCGAGTAGCTTTTGTATCATTCATTTTTTTATAGTCTACGTATGCTATAAGGGGTTTTCAGATATATTAATATATTGTAATTAAACGCGAAATTAAGCCAAAAATGTATGACTACTCGATATAGTAATGGGTTCGATTTGTGCTCATGAAAAATATTCGTGGGTTTTTTTAATATTTTATTTTCTCTAATATGACAATGTTGTATGCAGCCTTGGGTTCTGCCAAAAATACTCAGGAAATTGGACTGTATAGACGAACGACAACATAACAGAAAGTGAAAAATTGCTTGTTCTAAATTACACTACGTATAATATATGAAAATATGCGTACTCTTCTTTTTTTTAAATACTAATTATTTTAATGTCATTTATCTTTCAACACTAGAGTTATTGAGCACTATCTACAGGTATCATTATTTTATAAATTAAATCAGCCGTTTGGAGGCTATGAGGGAACAAATAATATTACATGCATACATACAAAAAATTACATAATGCGTGTGAAAATATTTTTCTCGCCATTACTGCCATTACAATCGGATAAAAAAAATAAAAAGCTCTATATATATATATATATATAGATATATATATATATATATATATATATATATATATATATATATATATATATATATATATATATATATATATATATATATATATATATATAGTATATATATATATATATATATATATATATATATATATATATATATATATATATATATATATATATATATATATATATATATATATATATATATATATATATATATAATATATATATATATATATATATATATATATATATATATATATATATATATATATATATGTATATATATAT